>LJJJ01000174.1:0-163789 GCA_001304625.1 Trametes sp. AH28-2
ACCTTGTCTCCAGCTTGTCTCCAGAATCTCCATGGCCTTTCCCGGATTATATGGATAGGGTGCTAAGCAGACTGTGCTTGAACGCTTTCTTGGGCAGCTAAAGGAGCTCGGGGTAAACCCGGAGTTCACGTTGTCCGACAACGACTGGTCTGAGATCGGGGCGATGCACGCGACCTGGGATCAGGCAAAACATCAGCTTTGCTTTTGGCACGGTGTCCGGGCCGTGAAGCAGCGGCTCTGCAAGACGAAGAGCACACCTGGGCCATACGATGCAGAAGGTGCCCAGAAGCTTTTCAGCTTCATTGACGTCAACTTTGTTCCATTAGCCCAGCAACAACCCGGAAGCCCGGTAAGCATATCGCGTACCTGCAGCTGCCGAGCGCTCTGACCACTCTTTCGGTTAGATCTCACCCCCTCCTGAGCGACCTCTCCCCCAGGTGCGACTAACCGTAGGCGGACGCCCGCCGGTCCTGACCCCGGCGATGCCCCGTATCCGTCTGTCGGCAGCCGATATCAAGAGAGCGCTCGCTCGGGAAGACGTGCCGGAGCCAGAACCCGGTGATGGCTTCGACATTCTCACAGCAGGCAGTAGCGGTGCACGCCCCTCTGCTGTACGTGCCGCCTCACGACTGGACGCCCGTCCGCTCGACCATAATGGCAGCTCCGAAGACTCGGGAAGCGACGAGGACACTACATGGGGCAGAATCAGCACGGAGGGCCGGGACACTGTGGAGTCCCTGGAGCTTTGGGATGACGAAGAATGGGACGGTGTTCTGGACCCGGCAGACATGCGCCGCGAGGTCGATCGGATCGAGCATGACCAGACGAACATCAATCACAGCAACGCACCCGATCTTGAATCTGAGACTGGCCCACGTTCTACCCTCCCCAGCTACCAGTTTTGTCCAGCTGCGCATCGCCTTCCAATTCTCCGGCTCTATTCCAAGCACTCATCACAGCATCCCCTCCTCCTGAAACGGCATGGCGAGCAGAGAAGCGCCGAGGACATCTATCGAGATGCCGTCTTCGAGATGTATCACCACTGCAAGAACAACCGTCTCCCCGAGGTCTGGGCATACCTGTGGACGTCCTGGTACCGCCGCGACCGGTGGAAACTCTGGGCTCGTTCTGCGTATCCGGCCGCGATTCCCCGCAAACGCACCACCATGATTGTGGAAGCCTTGTGGCGTGGGATCAAGAGGCAAGTGCTTCCGCGGCACAACCGCCCCCCTGTCGATTTCGCGCAGTACTCGATCATCACCAAGGGGTTGCCGCCGATCGCACTCAAGCTTGGCGAGATCCTCACCGATACATCCGGGTCACTCGCGGCCTCTCCGTCAAGTATTCAGAAGGATCTACGGCGCGCTTGGAAGCGCCTCGAGAAGGTCCCTATCCGAGGTGACTACACCACGGACGTCGCGCGCTGGACCTGCGACTGCGGGTCTCAAAAGTACCATGCTCATCTGTTGTGCAAACACTTGGTCCAGGCGGCCGGCCCAATGGACGCGTCTTGGTGGGTACAGGCTGAGCGATACCATGTGCCACCCTTCTACACCGTCCCCGTCAACGGTCACATGGCACCAGCACCCGAGACCATGCGCGACCACGATTGGCTCCCCCGTATGGCCGCACCTTCGGCGATTGTGCGGATACGCCGACCGCGGCAAGTGCTCCGAGTCAGGCGACCAGAAGACTCTGATTCCGATGTGAATATCCCCGAGGCAGATGACTTCCGTTCCTCATCTCCGGTGTGTTTGCTCATCTCACGGCGCTGGATTCTTCTCACATATTTTGGCAGATAACCTCATCCCCCGATAAGCCGCCTGCTACTGGGCCGGATGGACTGTATCGTACCCGCGCAGGAGACGGTGCAGGTTATGAGGTAGACTATGTCTGCTATCTTTGTGCACATCTATTGACGCAGATTGTCCAGCTCGAGGACAAATTTGAGGTCAAGACTGATAAGGCCCTTCGCCTTCTCGCCAGGGCTATCGACATTTTCACACAGCAAGAAGCCCATCAAGATCCACTCTTCTTACAAAACGCCAAGCGTGCCGTACGTACCTCCGTCGCGTGGGTCCTCAAGACGGACGCCACCACTGCAGCTGTCGCGCCGTCACTCTTACACAGCAGCGAGCAAGAGTGGACGATCACGGATATCACGCGTGCTTTCGCCCGCGCGGTCGAGCTCATCAGCGAGCGGCGGCTGGAGGACACCGCGTTTGTGCAGGACGCGAGGAAGCGACTGCGCGGGGTCCTCCAATGGGTCGAGAACGTCGAGCGCCATGTCTCCCGTCGCACGATGCCCAAAACGAACGCGCGCGGCCGCGCGGATCCAAAACCAACGCATGTCTACGGATACCGGTATGCTGACACTGAGTAGAATTGTATATCATGTAGAGCTACAAGAGTGAATACACATAGACAGACCGACGCCACAAGCGCGCGCGCGCGCGCGAGGCGGGAGGAGAGAGTGAGCAACGGCGCGCGACTCGCGCGGGTCGCTGCGTCGCGCGCGGCGGGGGCGCGAGCTCGCGGCGGTGGTCCGCAGCGTCGGGACGGGCGCCTTAGCGCCACAGGCGCCGGCGCCTGATGGCAGCCACAGCGGGGCGCGAAAGGCCGTGACCATCAACTGGCCCATTAACGTCAGGTGGCTGAGTACGCGTCCACCCACATTGGCCTACACGCCCGTGCAATCACCATCAGTCCATCGAATCCGACGATCCATGCCTGACCTTGTCTTCCATACATCCCTGGAGCGGCTTCCACTGCAGCTCGGCTCTTGAGGGATTTGCGTGCGCATCATCTTCGATACCCGCTGCATGCCGATCCTTGTCCAGTGTACGAAGTTGAGCGCTAACGTGGAGGTTATCCATGTAGGCACCGCTACCGCATGTTGCCATCCTGTACCTCTATATCATGTACTTCGTAGTCGAAGCCCCTCGTATGGAATCAATATCATAAGCTCAACGGACGTGTGATCGGGGAGCTGAGTACTGAGGCCGGAGAGTGGAGAGGTGGCTGTACAGGCGGTCTGTCGTGGGCGCGAGCTGCGATCTCTGCGCTCTCTTCCTGCCCACCACCACCATTCCGCTCCCCTCCACCCTCCGCGCCCGCGCGGCGACGACGAGGACGCCGACGACGGCCACACCGACGACGACGACCCACATGCGCTACGACTCCCGTGACGCGTGCCGCCTCGGCGGTCAGGCCCTCTCCCACGGCCTTCTCGCCCTCCGCGTGCTCGGCCGCATCCTGCTCTACGTCCTCCGCATCCCTCTCCTCGGCCAGCTCGTCTCTATCGCGCTTCTCTGGTGGTACGCGTACGGCTGCTATCTCCTCCACCTGGGCGACGTCTGGCCGTACGGCTTCCCAAAAGCCTGGACCGCGTGGATCGCGTTCCTCACCGCCCTCCCCTTCTGGGCCGCGCTGCAGCACGCCTGGCTCGTCGTCTCCGTCGGCTTTCAGCGGAAATGCGCGGGGCGGCTCAAGGCGTGGAGTGCGGCGCGTAAGCACAGCGAGGGATACATGATGCTCGACCCGCGCGGCAGCGAGGAAGACGCGCGCCCGCCCTCGCCAAAATACGCGCCCCGCCCGCGCGTGCCCGGGGCGGGCATGCTCTGGTGCGCCCTCCAGTTCGTCTTCTACGCCTCCGTCGTCCTCGCCGGCCTCTACCACTACAAGCACTACGAGCACCCCAACGACGTCCGCCTCCGCCCCGCCCTCCGCCGCGCGCTCGCGGACCAGCCCCCGAACCCGGCCGGGTACGCGCCGCGCAAGGAGAAGATCTTCATCGCCGCCGCGTTCCACCAGAACGAGGAGGTGCTCCCGTACTGGACGAGGTCCATGAAGCAGGCGATCACCTACCTCGGCACCGACAACGTCTTCGTCTCGATCGTCGAGAACTACTCGAGCGACCGCTCCCCGGACCTCCTCCGCACTTTCGCTCGCGAGCTCGACGGCATGGGCGTGCGCAACCGCGTGCTCGTCGCGGACGAGACCGTCAAGCGGCCGCCGCAGCTCGAGTGGAACCCGCGCATCGAGTTCCTCGCCGCGATCCGCAACCAGGCGCTCGAGCCGCTGCTCGCCGCGGGCGGATACGACCGCGTCCTGTTCTCGAACGATATCTACATCGAGCCCGAGAGCGTGCTCGAGCTGCTCGCGACGCGCGGCGGCGAGTACGACTTCGCGTGCGGGCTCGACTTTGGCCACTTTGGCGCGTACGACATGTGGGTGCTGCGTGACCGCGTCGGCCGCCTCACCGCCGGCATCTGGCCGTACTTCTTCGACGCCGCGAGCGTCGATGCGCTCAAGGCCGAGGAGCCCGTCCCCGTCTACACCTGCTGGAACGGCATCGTCGCGTTCCGCGCGGACCCGCTCCTGCCCGTCGGCCTGCGCTCGAACGCGACGCTCTTCCGCTCGCCGCTCGCGACGCCCCCGCCGGCGCACCACCCGTGGGCGGGGCAGCTCGGGCGGTCGCCCGCGGAGACGCCGCCGCTGCGCTTCCGCGCGAGCGCGGAGGGCGAGTGCTACTCGAGCGAGTCGTTCCTGCTCCCTTACGACTTCCGGCGCGTGATGGGGCTCGAGCGCGTGTTCGCGAACCCGCTCGTCGTGACCGGGTACGTGTGGAAGTTCTACGCGTGGCACAAGTGGGTCCTCCGCCACCCGCTCGTCAAGGCGTTCGTCGAGCGCGTCTGGGACGGCGCGTGGATGCAGTACGCGCGCATGGTCGTCGGCGACCCACCTTGTCCCCAGCCGTTCTGGGACAACCAGGGCACGGATTGACATGATTAAAAATGCGCCTTGTAGCTATTAACAAGGGCTATAAGATTGTCCCTGGGGACAAAGCAATCCGGGGTAAGACGGCCGAGCTACAAACAAATTACTGACCTTGTCTCCAGCTTGTCTCCACCTTGTCTCCAGCTTGTCTCCACCTTGTCCCCGGCCGTTCTGGGACAACCAGAGCACGGATTGACATGATTAAAAATGCGCCTTGTAGCTATTAACAAGGGCTATAAGATTGTCCCTGGGGACAAAGCAATCCGGGGTAAGACGGCCGAGCTACAAACAAATTACTGACCTTGTCTCCAGCTTGTCTCCACCTTGTCTCCAGCTTGTCTCCACCTTGTCCCCGGCCGTTCTGGGACAACCAGAGCACGGATTGACATGATTAAAAATGCGCCTTGTAGCTATTAACAAGGGCTATAAGATTGTCCCTGGGGACAAAGCAATCCGGGGTAAGACGGCCGAGCTACAAACAAATTACTGACCTTGTACTGACCTTGTCTCCAGCTTGTCTCCAGCTTGTCTCCACCTTGTCCCCGGCCGTTCTGGGACAACCAGAGCACGGATTGACATGATTAAAAATGCGCCTTGTAGCTATTAACAAGAGCTATAAGATTGTCCCTGGAGACAAGGCAATCCGAGCCCAAATGGCCGAGCTATAATGCAGATACTGACCTTGTCTCCACCTTGTCCCCACCTTGCCCCCGGCCATTGCACCTCACCCAGGGCACTTATTGACATCAAACAAATTGCACCTTAGAGCTACAGAATAGGCCTCCAATAATGTCTCCAACATCAAGCCATCCAGCCAGACAAACACCCCAGAATGACCTTGTCTCCACCCTGCTACCCTTGTCTCCACCCTTGCCCCCGGCGATTCTGGCACTGCCACAGAAGCTACAGCTTAGCGAGAGGGTGCGTTTTGTAGCTATAGACAATGGCTACAAGATTGTCCCTGGGGGCAAGCCAATCGACGCCCTGGTGACGGAGATACAGGCTGATCATTGACCTTGTCTCCAGGTCCGATATCCTTGTCTCCACCTTGTCTCCGGCGATTGTGGGCCGACCAGGGTACGTAAAGCCATGAAACCAAATGCATCTTGTAGCCATGATTCTGGGCTATAACATTGTCCCTGGGGGCAAGGCAATATGTGCCATAACGGCCGAGCTATGGGCCAAACACTGACCTTGTCTCCAGCTTGTCTCCAGAATCTCCATGGCCTTTCCCGGATTATATGGATAGGGTGCTAAGCAGACTGTGCTTGAACGCTTTCTTGGGCAGCTAAAGGAGCTCGGGGTAAACCCGGAGTTCACGTTGTCCGACAACGACTGGTCTGAGATCGGGGCGATGCACGCGACCTGGGATCAGGCAAAACATCAGCTTTGCTTTTGGCACGGTGTCCGGGCCGTGAAGCAGCGGCTCTGCAAGACGAAGAGCACACCTGGGCCATACGATGCAGAAGGTGCCCAGAAGCTTTTCAGCTTCATTGACGTCAACTTTGTTCCATTAGCCCAGCAACAACCCGGAAGCCCGGTAAGCATATCGCGTACCTGCAGCTGCCGAGCGCTCTGACCACTCTTTCGGTTAGATCTCACCCCCTCCTGAGCGACCTCTCCCCCAGGTGCGACTAACCGTAGGCGGACGCCCGCCGGTCCTGACCCCGGCGATGCCCCGTATCCGTCTGTCGGCAGCCGATATCAAGAGAGCGCTCGCTCGGGAAGACGTGCCGGAGCCAGAACCCGGTGATGGCTTCGACATTCTCACAGCAGGCAGTAGCGGTGCACGCCCCTCTGCTGTACGTGCCGCCTCACGACTGGACGCCCGTCCGCTCGACCATAATGGCAGCTCCGAAGACTCGGGAAGCGACGAGGACACTACATGGGGCAGAATCAGCACGGAGGGCCGGGACACTGTGGAGTCCCTGGAGCTTTGGGATGACGAAGAATGGGACGGTGTTCTGGACCCGGCAGACATGCGCCGCGAGGTCGATCGGATCGAGCATGACCAGACGAACATCAATCACAGCAACGCACCCGATCTTGAATCTGAGACTGGCCCACGTTCTACCCTCCCCAGCTACCAGTTTTGTCCAGCTGCGCATCGCCTTCCAATTCTCCGGCTCTATTCCAAGCACTCATCACAGCATCCCCTCCTCCTGAAACGGCATGGCGAGCAGAGAAGCGCCGAGGACATCTATCGAGATGCCGTCTTCGAGATGTATCACCACTGCAAGAACAACCGTCTCCCCGAGGTCTGGGCATACCTGTGGACGTCCTGGTACCGCCGCGACCGGTGGAAACTCTGGGCTCGTTCTGCGTATCCGGCCGCGATTCCCCGCAAACGCACCACCATGATTGTGGAAGCCTTGTGGCGTGGGATCAAGAGGCAAGTGCTTCCGCGGCACAACCGCCCCCCTGTCGATTTCGCGCAGTACTCGATCATCACCAAGGGGTTGCCGCCGATCGCACTCAAGCTTGGCGAGATCCTCACCGATACATCCGGGTCACTCGCGGCCTCTCCGTCAAGTATTCAGAAGGATCTACGGCGCGCTTGGAAGCGCCTCGAGAAGGTCCCTATCCGAGGTGACTACACCACGGACGTCGCGCGCTGGACCTGCGACTGCGGGTCTCAAAAGTACCATGCTCATCTGTTGTGCAAACACTTGGTCCAGGCGGCCGGCCCAATGGACGCGTCTTGGTGGGTACAGGCTGAGCGATACCATGTGCCACCCTTCTACACCGTCCCCGTCAACGGTCACATGGCACCAGCACCCGAGACCATGCGCGACCACGATTGGCTCCCCCGTATGGCCGCACCTTCGGCGATTGTGCGGATACGCCGACCGCGGCAAGTGCTCCGAGTCAGGCGACCAGAAGACTCTGATTCCGATGTGAATATCCCCGAGGCAGATGACTTCCGTTCCTCATCTCCGGTGTGTTTGCTCATCTCACGGCGCTGGATTCTTCTCACATATTTTGGCAGATAACCTCATCCCCCGATAAGCCGCCTGCTACTGGGCCGGATGGACTGTATCGTACCCGCGCAGGAGACGGTGCAGGTTATGAGGTAGACTATGTCTGCTATCTTTGTGCACATCTATTGACGCAGATTGTCCAGCTCGAGGACAAATTTGAGGTCAAGACTGATAAGGCCCTTCGCCTTCTCGCCAGGGCTATCGACATTTTCACACAGCAAGAAGCCCATCAAGATCCACTCTTCTTACAAAACGCCAAGCGTGCCGTACGTACCTCCGTCGCGTGGGTCCTCAAGACGGACGCCACCACTGCAGCTGTCGCGCCGTCACTCTTACACAGCAGCGAGCAAGAGTGGACGATCACGGATATCACGCGTGCTTTCGCCCGCGCGGTCGAGCTCATCAGCGAGCGGCGGCTGGAGGACACCGCGTTTGTGCAGGACGCGAGGAAGCGACTGCGCGGGGTCCTCCAATGGGTCGAGAACGTCGAGCGCCATGTCTCCCGTCGCACGATGCCCAAAACGAACGCGCGCGGCCGCGCGGATCCAAAACCAACGCATGTCTACGGATACCGGTATGCTGACACTGAGTAGAATTGTATATCATGTAGAGCTACAAGAGTGAATACACATAGACAGACCGACGCCACAAGCGCGCGCGCGCGCGCGAGGCGGGAGGAGAGAGTGAGCAACGGCGCGCGACTCGCGCGGGTCGCTGCGTCGCGCGCGGCGGGGGCGCGAGCTCGCGGCGGTGGTCCGCAGCGTCGGGACGGGCGCCTTAGCGCCACAGGCGCCGGCGCCTGATGGCAGCCACAGCGGGGCGCGAAAGGCCGTGACCATCAACTGGCCCATTAACGTCAGGTGGCTGAGTACGCGTCCACCCACATTGGCCTACACGCCCGTGCAATCACCATCAGTCCATCGAATCCGACGATCCATGCCTGACCTTGTCTTCCATACATCCCTGGAGCGGCTTCCACTGCAGCTCGGCTCTTGAGGGATTTGCGTGCGCATCATCTTCGATACCCGCTGCATGCCGATCCTTGTCCAGTGTACGAAGTTGAGCGCTAACGTGGAGGTTATCCATGTAGGCACCGCTACCGCATGTTGCCATCCTGTACCTCTATATCATGTACTTCGTAGTCGAAGCCCCTCGTATGGAATCAATATCATAAGCTCAACGGACGTGTGATCGGGGAGCTGAGTACTGAGGCCGGAGAGTGGAGAGGTGGCTGTACAGGCGGTCTGTCGTGGGCGCGAGCTGCGATCTCTGCGCTCTCTTCCTGCCCACCACCACCATTCCGCTCCCCTCCACCCTCCGCGCCCGCGCGGCGACGACGAGGACGCCGACGACGGCCACACCGACGACGACGACCCACATGCGCTACGACTCCCGTGACGCGTGCCGCCTCGGCGGTCAGGCCCTCTCCCACGGCCTTCTCGCCCTCCGCGTGCTCGGCCGCATCCTGCTCTACGTCCTCCGCATCCCTCTCCTCGGCCAGCTCGTCTCTCTCGCGCTTCTCTGGTGGTACGCGTACGGCTGCTATCTCCTCCACCTGGGCGACGTCTGGCCGTACGGCTTCCCAAAAGCCTGGACCGCGTGGATCGCGTTCCTCAGCGCCCTTCCTTTCTGGGCCGCGCTGCAGCTCGCCTGGCTCGTCGTCTCCGTCGGTTTTCAGCGAAAATGCGCGGGGCGGCTCAGGACCAGCCCCCGAACCCGGCCGGGTACGCGCCGCGCAAGGAGAAGATCTTCATCGCCGCCGCGTTCCACCAGAACGAGGAGGTGCTCCCGTACTGGACGAGGTCCATGAAGCAGGCGATCACCTACCTCGGCACCGACAACGTCTTCGTCTCGATCGTCGAGAACTACTCGAGCGACCGCTCCCCGGACCTCCTCCGCACTTTCGCTCGCGAGCTCGACGGCATGGGCGTGCGCAACCGCGTGCTCGTCGCGGACGAGACCGTCAAGCGGCCGCCGCAGCTCGAGTGGAACCCGCGCATCGAGTTCCTCGCCGCGATCCGCAACCAGGTGCTCGCGGGCGGATACGACCGCGTCCTGTTCTCGAACGATATCTACATCGAGCCCGAGAGCGTGCTCGAGCTGCTCGCGACGCGCGGCGGCGAGTACGACTTCGCGTGCGGGCTCGACTTTGGCCACTTTGGCGCGTACGACATGTGGGTGCTGCGTGACCGCGTCGGCCGCCTCACCGCCGGCATCTGGCCGTACTTCTTCGACGCCGCGAGCGTCGATGCGCTCAAGGCCGAGGAGCCCGTCCCCGTCTACACCTGCTGGAACGGCATCGTCGCGTTCCGCGCGGACCCGCTCCTGCCCGTCGGCCTGCGCTCGAACGCGACGCTCTCCCACTCGCCGCTCGCGACGCCCCCGCCGGCGCACCACCCGTGGGCGGGGCAGCTCGGGCGGTCGCCCGCGGAGACGCCGCCGCTGCGCTT
The DNA here is from genome assembly GCA_001304625.1 of Trametes sp. AH28-2. Lineage (NCBI taxonomy): Eukaryota > Fungi > Basidiomycota > Agaricomycetes > Polyporales > Polyporaceae > Trametes > Trametes sp. AH28-2. Next base: position 10,211 of record LJJJ01000174.1, read on the forward strand.
CCGCGCGAGCGCGGAGGGCGAGTGCTACTCGAGCGAGTCGTTCCTGCTCCCTTACGACTTCCGGCGCGTGATGGGGCTCGAGCGCGTGTTCGCGAACCCGCTCGTCGTGACCGGGTACGTGTGGAAGTTCTACGCGTGGCACAAGTGGGTCCTCCGCCACCCGCTCGTCAAGGCGTTCGTCGAGCGCGTCTGGGACGGCGCGTGGATGCAGTACGCGCGCATGGTCGTCGGCGACCCGAAGAGCGTCTGGGTCTGGGAGGGCGTCGAGTGCCATCCGTGGTGGTAGCGTTCGCTTTTTTTGCGTCTGGTGATACTGTACGATTGCATGTAGTCCAACGTCGGGCTGTGGTCGCTTCGTGCCGTGAAGTGCGGTCTATTGCGCGTATTATACGAACATATATCTAAGTACCCGCCGCCCCGTCTACTGCTGCTGCTGCTCGCGCGCGAACGCCGCGACGAGCCCGTCCGGCCTGCGCACCGGGCCAAACCTCAGCTGCTCGAGCCCGTGGCTCTCCGTGCCGATCACACCCTGCCCGAGGAAGACGTCGTCCGGGATGCGCTCGAGGCGGACGAGCTCGCGCCGGATGTACTCGACCGCGGCGGCCATGAGCTCCGGGTACGCGACGTACTTGTCCGCCTCCGCGGGCGGGTAGTCGTGCACGCCCGAGCCGTCGTCGCGCCGCTCCTCCGCCTCGAGCCCGCCGCGCTTCTCGATCTTCTTAATCTTCTCGACTTCACCGCCTGCGAGGTTGACCGTGCGCCGGAACGCGGGCGCGCCGTCGGAGGAGGAGGAGCCGGGGTAGGCGATGCCGCGCGCGCCGCGCGCCCCGAGAAGGTTGCGCCAGACGGCGGCGGCGAGCTCGGGGTCGGAGCGGACGAGACCGAGGTCGAGGGACATGCCCATGCCGGCCCACTGCTCCTTGAAGATCTTCATCTGGCGCGAGACGAGGCTCTCGGGAGCGCGGCCGCGCGCCTTGGGCGCGCCGTCGACGGCGTTCGCGATGCGGTAGAAGGACGAAGTGCGGGTGTACGGCGCGAGGTTCTGCGCGGGCGCGAGAGATTTCGGCGAGACGGGCTGGAGGACGGCGCGGACGCGGTCCTCGACGTCGATGAAGAAGTGGTCGATCAGGCCCTGGACGAAGTGAGACCCATGCGGCGCGGGGAGCGCGCGTAGCCGGACGGAGAGAAGCCAGACGTGCAGGTTTGTAACGGTGAACCAGGACTGAAAGGTGGGGGGCAGGTGGCATTCTGCGGGAGGGGGTAAGCAGCGGATCGCGAGGGGATACGGGCGCGCTGAATCGGCGAAAGCGATCGGCGTAGACCAGGTTCGGGAAAACGGACGGAAACGCAACGATGCCACGCGTGGCGTTGTGCGCAGGCGGGCGGGAAGACGTGCAAGTTCGAACAGCGAATAGCGGGCATACGCGTGCTCATCAGAGCGAGAACTTCGCGTTCAGGGCGCGCAAGCGTATTTGCTCGACACTAGCCGTACAAGGAGAACCTACCTGAACGAGCAGGGACACAATACTGGAAGTAGACCCCTCCTAGCCGTCACGACTGTCCCGGTCAGACGCGCCCAGGACCGTGCGCGACCGACCACACTCGCCCGCAGCCACGAGCAGCCGACCTCACCCGCTCAGCATCCGATGAGGATCGCGTATAGCCTTGATATTGTGTGGACGGGTGCGCGTGCGGGTACCAGTTGGCCCGCAAGGCTTCGCCGTACGTGAGTGCGACGCGTGTATGTGATCTCGGGAAGTGCGCGGGTCGGGATATATGCGCGTCTAGATGTTCTGCACGCTGTTGAGGCTGCAGGCGCGTCGCGTGAACGTCATACTAACGAGGCTGCAGCCAATGCTGCAATGCGCAACAGCCTAGGAAAGGCAGAAGAGCACAAGCACTCTAAACACGACGGAATGTGACTTGCACCAAGTCCTCTCGCGCGTACGCGTCGGACACGAGCAGAGGGACGCTGCGGACTTTTCCGAGCGCATACACCGCGGAGGCGAATGCATGGGCGTGCTGGAGACGCGACGGAGGTGGGGACAAGCGTTGGGCGGAATGACGGCGCGCCGAGCTTCGTGCAACGCATATAACCACTCAAAAAACAGACGAAGAGAAGAGCGAGGAGAGAAAGACGAGAGAAGCTCACCGTCTTTCCAAAACGCGGCCTCGTCATCTGGCCGAGATATACAGAGCTCGGAGTACATGTTGTACGCGCGGCGGCCCGCGTACTGTTTTGCGCTGCCGTAGCCGAGGAGGCCGGCGAGGGTGAGGAACGCCTGTTTTGCGGCGGGCGACTGCTTGATCGTTTTTGAGAGCCATGTCTGCTGGGGCGGCGGGGGCTGCTGGCGGGAGGAGGAAGGAGAGGGCTGGGACTGTGCTGGTGGTGGGGAGGACGAGCTCGGAGAGGGCTGGGAGGGCTGCTGGGTGGTCAGCGAGCGAGCATGGCGGGACGCGGAGGGGAGAGCGCAGGGCAGTCTGTGGACGGGCACGGGCAGCGACTGGCGGAGCATCCTGCCTGGTCGAGGAGAAGGCGCGTAGGCGCCGGACCGTGTCACTCGCCGCGTTACGCCTTCTAACCGTGGGAATCCCGCACTGTTACCAGCCCAGCAAGAAACGGCTCGGGAGGCGTCGGGAGAGCGTGACTGTGTGACGGCGTGATTCTAGATCGTTCGGCGGGAGGGCGGCCATAAAGCTTCGCGTCACCGGAAAATCTGGTCCTTCGTGTCATTCCCTTTCCCCTCGTCGTCGTCGTCGCTCTCCCCCTCGCCGTCGTCGTTGTTCTCTTTCGCCACCATGCACCACCTCTCTGCATCTTCCTCTGTCGTCCGCCGCCAGGCTGCAAAGGCCGCCAAGCCCGTCCTGGCCCGCGGCGCGCACAAGGAGATCAAGTTCTCCAACGAGGGCCGTGCCTCCATCCTCCAGGGCGTTGACGTCCTCGCCAACGCCGTCTCTGTCACCCTCGGTCCCAAGGGTGTGTCTGGTTTTTTTTCCCTGCTTGAACGACGCGACTTACGCTCGTTCCCCCAGGTCGCAACGTCATCATCGAGCAGCCTTTCGGCGGCCCGAAGATTACCAAGGGTGCGTCCCCTCTCACCCGTACTCACCGTTAGCCTCCAGCTCATATTCGTGCAGATGGTGTTACCGTTGCAAAGTCAATAACGCTCAAGGACAAGTTTGAGAACCTCGGCGCTCGGTCAGTCCCTCCAGCCCTCCTCCGTCCCGCTCGCTTACTGACCCTTCCCCAGCCTCGTTCAGGATGTCGCGCAAAAGACAAACGAGATCGCAGGTGACGGCACTACCACCGCCACCGTCCTCGCCCGCGCCATCTATTCCGAGGGCGTCAAGAACGTCGCCGCCGGCTGCAACCCCATGGACCTCCGCCGCGGCTCCCAGGCCGCCGTCGACCGCGTCGTCGACTTCCTCTCCAAGCAGGCGAAGACGATCACCACCACCGCAGAGATCGCCCAGGTCGCGACCATCTCCGCCAACGGCGACGCACACGTCGGCAACCTCATCGCCCAGGCCATGGAGAAGGTCGGCAAGGAGGGCGTCATTACCGTCAAGGAGGGCCGCACCATCGACGACGAGATCGAGATCACCGAGGGCATGCGCTTCGACCGCGGCTTCATCTCTCCCTACTTCGTCACCGACGTCAAGAACCAGCGCGTCGAGTTCGAGAAGCCCCTCATCCTCCTCTCCGAGAAGAAGATCTCCGCCCTCCAGGACATCCTCCCCACCCTCGAAATCGCGGCCCAGTCCCGCCGCCCCCTCGTCATCATCGCCGAGGATGTCGACGGTGAGGCCCTCGCCGCGTGCATCGTCAACAAGCTCCGTGGCCAGCTCCAGGTCGCCGCCGTCAAGGCGCCCGGCTTCGGCGACAACCGCAAGTCCATCCTCGGCGACCTCGCCATCCTCACCGGCGGCACCGTCTTCACCGACGAGCTCGACATCAAGCTCGAGCACGCGACGGCGGACATGCTCGGTTCGACCGGCTCGATCACGATCACGAAGGAAGACACGATTGTGCTCAACGGTGCCGGCGCCAAGGACGCTATCCAGGCGCGCTGCGAGCAGATCCGCGCGCTCATCGAGGACCGCACGACGTCCGAGTACGACCGCACGAAGCTCCAGGAGCGGCTCGCGAAGCTCTCCGGCGGTGTCGCCGTCATCAAGGTCGGCGGCAGCTCCGAGGTCGAGGTCGGGGAGAAGAAGGACCGGTACGACGACGCGCTGAACGCGACGCGGGCCGCCGTCGAGGAGGGCATCCTGCCCGGAGGCGGTGTCGCGCTGCTCAAGGCGTCGCTCGCGCTCACATCCGCGTCGCAGGCGGGCCAGCCTACGTCGCCTGCGTCGCCGGACGCGAAGCCGATCCCGACGGCGAACTTTGACCAGGACCTGGGCGTGTCGATCATCAAGCGGGCGCTGACGCAGCCGTCGCGGACGATCCTGAAGAACGCGGGCGAGGAGGCGTCGGTGATTGTCGGCACGCTTCTGAACTCGTACGGCGCGGCGGACAAGTTCGCGTGGGGCTACGACGCGAGCAAGGGCGAGTACGTTGACATGATCCAGGCGGGGATCGTCGACCCTCTCAAGGTCGTGCGGACGGCGTTGATCGACGCGGCGGGCGTCGCGTCGCTGTTGACGACGAGCGAGGCGTGCGTTGTGGAGGTCGAGGACCCGAAGCCCGCGCCTGGTGCGGGCGGCATGGGTGGCATGGGCGGTATGGGCGGCATGGGCTTCTAAGTGGCTCCCGCTGCGAGGTCCTATGCTCTCAAAAGTACTAACTCCCGCTAGTCTTTTCTCGTCCTGCATTACTCGTTGGCTTTCGGTCGGTCGGTTTACATGTTGCTTGCTGCTATCCTACATCCGTACATACGTACTATTGATCATTTAGTGTACTGCTCTCCTCTGTCAATCTCGCTCACGCACACATTTGCATCGCAATGACACGACATCCCCACTCGCCCTGCCTGACATTTGTGTGTTATCGTCTGATGAGAGGAGGACAAGACGCGACAAGAAGCAGTGCCACCCGGCGTTTCCGACAAAATCGGAGTCGGGGATGTATGGGCGCCTCGTCCGACAAGGCCATCGATCGTCTCGTCCGACTCGCTCTTATATCTCTCCTCGCCCTTCCTCTCCCTCTCTCCCACTCACCACCACCTCCACGCGACGACAACGACGACGACCGCGATGGCAGACGCAAAAGCACAGAAACGCGCGCGGTTCGAGGGCGTCTTCAACGTCCTCCGCGACGAGCTCCTCGCCTACCTCCGCCAGGAGGGCATGCCCCAGGACGCGATCGACTGGTACCGCCGCGTGCGTCGTCCTCCTCCCCTCTCTCGCGCTGACCGACGCTGACGCGCGCGTGTGGGCGCTGTAGAACCTGGAGTACAACGTGCCTGGCGGGAAGCTCAACCGCGGGCTGTCCGTTGTCGATTCGGTCGAGATCCTCCAGGGCCGCGCGCTCACCGAGGACGAGTACTTCAAGGCCGCGCTCCTGGGCTGGTGCATCGAGCTCGTGAGTCCCTTCCCTGTTTTTCTCCCGCTCCCGCTCCCTTGCGCGAGGGTGAGCACGCTCGACGACCGCGACAAATTCGAGTTCCCTGCCTCGCCCTGTGCGCATGCCGAGTTGGCAGCCGGCATATGCACGGCCTTATGGTCCACTTACGAGAGGGCCTCGCGTGGAGGCTGCTGGATAGGGCTATACGCTTGCGACATCTGTACTGACCGGCCGCGCCCGCAGCTCCAAGCGTTCTTCCTCGTGTCGGACGACATGATGGACCAGTCCGTGACGCGCCGCGGCCAGCCATGCTGGTACCGCGTCCCCGGCGTCGGCCACATCGCGATCAACGACTCCTTCATGCTCGAGGGCGCGATCTACTTCCTCCTCAAGAAGCACTTCCGCACCGAGCCGTATTACGTCCACCTCCTCGAGCTCTTCCACGATGTGAGTCCGCCGGTGCGAGGCAGAAACAGGGCCGGGCGCTGACGGCACGCGCGCAGACGACGTTCCAGACGGAGCTGGGGCAGCTGATCGACTTGATCACCGCGCCCGAGGACCAGGTCGACCTCAGCAAGTTCTCGCTCGAAAAGTACGTCCCGCCCCGCGCGTCTCCGCCCACCTCCGCTGACGATGCTAATCGCGCGCGCACCCGTGCAGGCACCAGAAGATCGTGATCTACAAGACCGCGTACTACTCCTTCTACCTCCCCGTCGCGCTCTCGATGTACATGACCGGCATCCCGCACTCGGAGACCAACGACCCGTACGCGCTCGCGCAGTCGATCCTCATCCCGCTCGGCGAGTACTTCCAGGTGCAGGACGACTTCCTCGACTTCGCCGCGCCGCCCGAGGTGCTCGGCAAGATCGGCACGGACATCGTCGACAACAAGTGCTCGTGGTGCGTGAACACCGCGCTCGCGCTCGCGAGCCCGGAGCAGCGCAAGGTGCTCGACGACAACTACGGCCGCAAGGACCCCGCGGCGGAGGCGCGCGTCAAGGCGCTCTACGAGGAGCTCGGCATCCGCGAGCGCTTCGCCGCGTACGAGGAGGCCGCGTACAAGCGCATCGTCGCGCTCATCGAGACGATCCCCGAGACGCCGCAGGCGAAGGCGGGCGAGGTCGTGCTCCGGCGCGAGGTCTTCAAGGTCTTCCTCGACAAGATCTACAAGCGCCAGAAGTGAACGGAGAACGGGCGGGCGAGCGTGCAGATCTCGGGCGTATATAGACATGTGTTGTACACTGGCGAGCTTGGAATTCACTCCTATGCATCAGTTCTCGGTGAGCATGGAGAATCTGCCGGGCTACTGGAACACGGCGCCGCCGTCTGTGATGTTTGGACCCTCGCTTGCTAACTGTGCTACAGGCTCGCACATCCTCTCCGGCGCTCTCACCAAGCCGCACGCATTCGACGAACTCCTCCCCGACTGGAAGGACCGGCCAGACCACCCCCTCAGACAGCCCACCGCCTCCACCCAGAATCGCCATCGTATACGGCTTTCGAAGGAGGTAGCTCCCCCAGGACGGCGAGGACGGTGCTTCCCGGTATAGCATATGTATCCGAGTCACCAGGTACGTAGCATCTGCACTGGCACTGCGCTTTGACCTCGTTCTGCAAACCTCTCGAAACTCTCGTACTCGTGCATCGCATCTATCTCGTCTGTAGTGACGCTGTACTGGTATGCCTCTCACGGCTCACCGTAACGCCGCCAGAAGCTGGTAAGCACCATTCAGCGTTGGATCGCAGGCAATGATAGGATACTATACTCAAAGCCGTGCCTGCACAGCCCAGTCACGTCCGGTCAGCGAGCTAACAGAAGTAGAAGCCCCGTCGTCCGGGCAGGAGGCAGAGATGTGGCTGCCAAACAACTTCATGCCAAGGGAGGCACTCGCAGAGCGGTATCCAGATCTCCGCGTCGCCCGCTCTGCACGCAATCAGAGCTGCGCTCAGTCCCTGCCGCTTTCCATCTGTGATACGTCCCGCGCTATCAACGCGACAGCAGATGCGCTCCCACCCGAGGCGATATCCATTGTCTGTGAGCGTTCGCCCGCGCCGTGGTCGCGCCATGCACTCAGTCACTTCCTGGCGTGATCATCTACCAACGTCTCCCGGTCGTTTGCTCTGCGGAATGCACAGACAGCTCTCCTTAAGGGGTATATAAACCTTTTCAGCCCAACACGTGGTCACGTATTACACCCCCGTACCTCCGAGTCGCTTCTGCCTTCAAGCACGACACCGCCGACATGACCTCGACCACCTCTGCAGCTACGATCGCCGTGTACATCAAAAGGCAGGAATTGGGGTACGTACGAATCTCTTTGAGCACCGACTGTTTCACTTAACACCTGTTCTGTTAGTATGGCGGAACAATACTTCGAAATGGCCACCACAGGTAGGTGCATTCACTATCGACGAACCATGAACTCGTACGCCCCACTGACAAATGTCGCTTTCGTAGCCCTATTGCTGTGGCATTACTTCTTGACTGTCGAGAAAGAGTTCCGCTTCTTTTGGCGACGGCGATTCTCTGGCGTGTGCGCCCTCTTCCTCGCCAATCGCTACGTCATCCTGGTCACCATTGTGTATCAATCTCCCTGGTGGGGTTTGCACTACACAGAGAGGGTGAGCTTCTCCGCGTTGTCGTTCTCAGTGCTCTAGTTTTCGACAGACTCTTGCATATATAGTGGCAGTGAGTATATCTTTCCTCAAAATGCTACCTCGACACGTTGCTGAACATCGTACTACCTTCGCACGTGAAGATGTCAGACAGTGATGTACACGCAATACTTCTTCGAATATCTGCAGTATCTCGTCTGGGCAGGTAGGCAACGATATCGGCGCTCTGTATATCTGCGACAATACGCTGATGTTCGCGACGTAGTATTCTCCTGTCTGCGCGTATATGCGCTGCAGATGCGATGGTGTTGGGCTGTCATTGTCCTTACCCTCTCGCTTAGCCAAGTCGCGTACGGAGTGGTGAGTATGCCTGATGGTTTCGGCATCACCAGCTGACATTCCGTCTATGATAGGTTGTTATGATCACTACAGACACCTCAGTCGCTGCGGGAGATTGTGATTTGGAGAACACTAAGCCGCCGGAGCTGTACGAACGGTACGCATCCACAGCCCCGCTCACCATGATGACCAGCGCTGAACCTCCGCCGAAGATGTAAGCTCGCTTGGTGCTCCTCTTACCTCTTCGAGCCTTACCCAACTTTACCCCAGTGGCTATCGCTGCGCGTGTGGCGCTCATCGTAGCAGAGATCATCGTCATGGCGGTCACCTGGGCGAAGATGAGCGACCGCCGGCGCAGCAGGGACGTCATACGCGTGCCCCGCAGGCGACTCACCTTGTCGTCTGTGTTCTACGAAAATGGTGAGCGTGTGCACCCGGGCACCACTTCTCGCAGGCTAACACCGACCACAACGCATGCGTGCCCCGTAGGCAGAGTCTATTTCGTGTACTGCCTAACGCTTATGCGTCCGCATCAATGTCACTAACCTCCGTATCCCCAGTTTGATCTTGGTCCTGCACTCGATCTACCTCGTATACTGGACGGCCCCGGTGCGCATCCCCGCCCTACCGTCCACCGCCCTGCGCTTAGACCTGATCCCCAGCTAACGATCACGACGACCCCGGTGTTACTGTACTTCACGCAGCTCGGCCCTCTCTTGATCGAGCCGTAAGCATCCACACCGTGTCCACACCGAGACGTCCCCGCGCGCGGTCACCCTCTGACCAACCCTCCCTGCAGCACCATCGGCATCCTCGTCAACCACTTCCTCATCGAGCTCCAAGAAGCCGCAACCCGGCGCGTGCACGCGCTCGGCGGCGCACACTCGAGCCTGGGCCCGACGGCATGCCAGTGGCAAGACTCCGAGTCGACGTCCGCGTCCGACGCCTCGACTCAGATCAGCTTGGTCGATTACGCACGCGCGGACGTCGACGAGTGGCTCGAGTCCGCGCCGTCCCCTGCCGCCGATGTACACGGCAGTGCTGCGGACTGTCGGAGAGGGTGAGTCCGCCAGACGTGCCAGACGTATCCGAGGGGGCGCGGGTGAGAGAGAAGCAGAGGATGAAAGTGAGAGAGGTGCCGAGCAGAGACTGTGGTCGTGCGCACGAGACGTATACGGGGGATGCAACGTGCAGAAATACAATACGAGCGAGCAGCTAACGTACTACTCGTACTGTCGCCCGCGGACTGAACGGTATCGGACCGCTCAGCGCCGCGGGCTACCCATCATCGCTGCTGCGGCGCGCGCAGGCGGCGGAGGGACGGCGCCTCGGACGCGACGGGCGAGCAGTGGGACGCAGAGTGCATCGCGGCGCTGCAGACGGTCCAGCGGCAGCGGAGCCGTGCCTGATCTCCCCGAGCACAACGACGACGAACCGTGCGGCTTCATGGGGTCGTCGGGCCTCAGGCAGTCGCGGCAAATCTTGCAATGCGGACTTGGACGCTCGACGACAGAGCCTCGATATCTGCATGTACATACTAACGTCGTCGGCGACTCTGCAGTGCTGCTGATGCGCTCCGCGGAAAGCCTCCGCCCCTCGATCCAGACCGTGACATTGCACGTCTCAAGGTGTGCACGTACAACGATGAGGACCGCGGGGACTCTCGGCGCCGCTCGACTCGACCCGACCTGCCTGCTGCACGACCAGTACTGTACTCACATCATACGTGACACCGGGGCGGGCGCAGTTGCGCACCGACGCGGAGCGCGCATCGGCGACACGACCTCACGACCCCACACTTTGAGGCGAGCCTCACGCTGCAAGTTGACGGCCGACGCCCGCCTCGGCCGCGCCGCGTTGCCTGGCACGCCGTACATTGTGCCCTCGTACGTCGAATGCATGCAAGCTAAAGACGAACCACGAACGAGCCACGTCGGGTTCGGACGTGAGGTACGTATGTACGCACCGCGAGTCGGCGAGAGCCGCTGCGCCCCCACTCCCCCATCCTCACCTCTGCCCACCCTCCCTTCCTGCATGTCCCAGTCAGGGTCAGGCGCGTCCTCAGGCTTTCAACCCCACCTAGCCCGCCAGGCCCCAACCCCCCCGCCCCCCACCCCTCGGCACGGGCACGACTCAGCAAACCCGCTCGCCGGCTGAGCACTCAGGCTGCCAGTGAGGACGGGAGCGGCACGAGGCAGGAGGTAATAGCCGACCATCCCGACTCGCACCGCGCATCGCGTATGCCGCACCCTGACGAGTCTGCAGTACTTTGCCGTGGCGTGCGCGTGCGCGGGTCGGCGGGTAAACGCGGGAGTATACCGTGGCGGGAGCTGGCAGGCCTAGGCCTCGAGGACGCCCCCCCCCCTGGCTGCGACGTTCTCCGGACCCGGCGTCCACTGGCGGGGTTTTCGCCCCCCCCCCTGCACTCGAGGCCTGACGGGGTCCACCTGCGTAGCTCACGCCCATGCTGCCTCGCCGTAGTAGGTAGTAGCGTACCGCGGCCGGACGGACGCTGCATACCGCGCGGATGCTCCTTACGCAGCGCGGGCCTGAGCGACTACTCGTCCGGCCGGCCACCAAACGTGAGACGGACTCACCGCTTCAAGTTTCCCACGCGAGCCTACCTCGAGCGGGCGGACAGACAGACACGGCGCCGGCGCGCGCGGGTCCCGACTAATATTCGCAGACATCCTAGCAAAAGTCCCGTACGCTCCCCGGAGTGCACGGAAGACGATGCCCCCGGCCGCGGGCGGCGCCTGCCCTCCTTGCCGGATAGTACTCGTATACTCGGCGCCCGGGCCGTGGAGTGTCGCGGGGAGGCGACGCCAGCTGCCCTTGAGCAGAAGAGCCCGCTCGCAGCCCAGCGAGAGAGATAGAGTACGCCCAGGACTCGCCCGAGGACGCTCCAAAGATCCTCGCCGACGACGACGGTGGTGGCACGCCGCTCCCGAAGACAGGACGCATAAATGCTCCTGTCACGGCGGCTGGTGGGCAACGGGTGTGCGAGCCTGGACGAGCGCCGCGAAAGGTGAGCGCGTGCGCACCGGGACCACAAACGCAATCGCACGGCTCGTGGCTCGCGGCGATCCTGTGTGGTGCCGCTGGCGTCCACGGTGAGACGTGCTATGTGTGATCAGCCGGAGAACGCGAGGAGGGCGCATGGGGCGAGGTGCGTACGGGTGCTCAAAGGGTTGCGTGCGGCGAGTGTGATGCAGGCGCGAGTGGGTGGATTCCGAAGCGCGGAGTCGAGCCGCGGTGCGGACGCGCACAGGTCAAGGCCCTGAAAGCAGGAGGCGTGCGAGTGGGACGCGTCTAGGCGAGAGGAAGCTGCGGAGCAAGAAGGGAGCAGCATCCCCGGTACGCTTCGTCGCGGGACGCAGATGGTTGCATTCCGGCGGAGAAGGGCGGGCGGGGCGGAAGAGGCTGGGACGGTGACCAAGCGAGAGCTACGGTGGAGCACGCAGAAGCCCAGAGATTGTTACAGGACAGCGTTCGCGGCCGATGCTAGAGTGAGGACAAGGAGGGATTTATTCGCGCCAGAGTCGTGTTGGGAGTCAAGAGCGGTAGAGCGCATATAGTCACAAGCGATGCTATCCGCACAGAGTCTGTCAAGGCTGGTATTACAATGACGATCTGGGCAGTGGCTAGTGCATACAACTGTGGGCGTGCGACTAGATGCGAGAATGATACTAACAAGCGACAGCCCAATAAAGCAGCGCGAGATCCAGAGTGGCGTCTGTGAGAGTGGGGATAGAGGAGGCTACTACGATGCAGCGTTGGGTCTAGAGAAGAGAGAGGCACTTTGGGAGGCAGGCAGAGACGCGCACAAGGACGTCTAGGGAGGTTCACAGAGCGCCGGGGAGTGGCCGGGGAGCGGACGGGCAGGGGCAGTAGTGCGAGGGTCAGGAGATGTCAACTCGAGACACTCGGGGGGACCGGTCGGGGGAGAAGCGTGGCGGGAGGAGGCGACACCAGCAGGGAAGTGTGCTGTATGTACTGGGCAGGGAGAGAGCAGGACGGTCAGGCAAAGCAGCCAAGGAGGTTCAGAACAGGCGCCCTCCCCCTCGGGATTCGCCCTGGCTCTTGTCCTCCTTTCTACTCGACGACGTTCGACACCGAAAGCGCAGGCCTCATCCCAGCTGGCAACTCCTTATCCATATCTCCCTCCTTTTCGCTGCCGACCACTGCTTCCACATAGCCATCCTTTCCCCTGAACTTCCAACGCTACAGCGTCGTTTACGCAAACAAACTAGCCTGGTATCTCTTCTACTACCAGTCCTTCATCCACGCCGCCGTCTACAATGCACATCGTCTACACACAGTCCTCGCTCGGGGACCGACTGACAGCTTCCGAATCCTTTGTTGGAGATCCGTATGCTCATCACCGTTACCGTCGAATCTGGACATGATCCGGGTCTTCCCTGTTCATCCCGAGATTCCATCGCTCCAGTACTCCGTCTGCGCAGGTAAGCTTGTCGATTCTGATTATGCACACGCCATCAAGCGCCCATTCGCATCGTAGTCTTCCCTGCCCTGCGTGTATATGCACGGCAGGTGCGATGCTCACGGGCCGCGTTGGTACCTGTCCTCTCACTCCGCCAGGCTGCGTATACTGAACACGCAAACTCGCCGATTGAGACAGCAAGTACGTCTCACACATCTGGAGATGCCACCTCGCACGAGCTCGCCTTCTTCTGGAGACAACGCTTCTCAGGCGCGAGCGCGCTGTTCTTCGCGAACCGCTACCTCACCCTCGCCGTCGTCATATACGGCGCGCCCTTTTGGCGGCTTCCCCTGTCCGACCTGGTACGTCCATGTGCGCCCCTTCTCTGCATCTCGCATCGCTCAATGGACGACGACGAAGGGGTGAGTTGGGCATATGCTTCGTGCGACCGCCTATAGAGTCTCATCATGACCCATCGCGGGGTAGGTGTAGCGCAGTGCTCATCGTATTCAACCTCATCGAGTACTCGCCATACGTCGTGTGGGCAGGTCAACATGGGCTTCCCTAGTTGCTCTCAGTCTGCGCGCATGCTCACGCCCGGGATGCACGCAGTCTTCTCCTGTCTCCGCGTGTATGCGCTGCGGAGGCGACGGCGATGGGCCGCGCTCGTCCTCGTCCTCTCGCTCGTGATAGTCGTGAGCAGCTGGGTAAGTGTCCCGACATCTACAGCGCACGTACGCGTGCAGATCGTCTAACGCACCACCCGGCAGGTGGTTTTACGATTCGTGCACAGCTCTTCCAAGCCCGGAGGTGGATGCGACACGTTGACAGCTACCCCGCTACCGCTGTACAACAGGTTTGTACTCCCTTGAACGTTCCTCTGTAGTACATCGGCTCATCCATGATTGCAGCTGTGAGTTCCCTCTCGTGACGTGGACGGTGGTCGCTTACTACTACCTGGTGACGCCCGCGCCAGTGACGATAATCTCGCGCGCGTCGCTCATCGCGGCCGAGGTTATCGTCATCACTATCACATGGTTGGAGATGCGCCACTACCGCAACGACTCGGACGGAGACGAAGCAACCCACCTGCCTATCAAGACGCTGACTCTCTCGACGGTCTTCTACAACAACGGTCAGTGCTTCGCGACGTCTGTCAGATCGCCGCGCGCTGACGGGCATATTGTGTACGCGCCTGAACTTGAACAGGCAGAGTCTACTTCGTGTACGACGTCTCTCGTACGTAGGGACGCGCAGAGCTTGGATACTGACTTAGGGGTCCATCAGACTCACGACGCTCCTGCACGCGTTCCATCTCATATGCGCGTTGCTCCCGGTGCGCACGCCCATCCCACTCCTGCGTCCTATGTGCACGCGCCTCTGAATCCCTGTCTCGCAGCTCACATTCACCGCAAGCTCCGCTCTCCTTGACTTCCTCAACCTCACCATCCTCGTCACAAAGCCGTGAGTCCCCTCCTGCCTCAGGCTCCTGTGCTCTCATACTCACTCACTATTCCGTCATTCCGCGATCGCACGCACAGGCTCATCGGGATCCTCGTCACCCACACGCTCATCGAGCTGCGCGCAGCCGCCTCCGCGCACGTCTACCTCTCCGACTCGGAAGACTCGCTGCCGAGCCTCCAGCTGTCCCAATCGCTGTCGCGCCCGCGCTCGTTGTGCTCCGGGTCCGTCAGCCTGCTCGAGTTCGTCCGCGTGGACGTAGATTGCTGGATACAGTCCGAGCACGGTCCATGTGCGCCTGGCGTCGGCGGGTTGGAACACGACGACACCGCGCAGTAGGACGGACCGCCAGAGCGCGGGTTCGGTGCCCTCAGTACCCAGATACTGCCTTCTCGATTCCTTTTGAAGACGCGTACATTCGTAACCAAATCGTTTTTTCTCAGCAGTCCGGTTCCGCGCAGCACGGACACGCCGCAGGATCCGCCGCTTGACAGTGGCGGCGGGCGTCCGTGTGGCATGACATATCCCCGCTTCGGATCGCGGTCATGTGTCGAGCAGCAATACGCTCTAATGGCTGTGGCCGCTCACGTCGACGCTGCTACTCTCTTGCGAACGCCACAGGGAGTCCGGTATCATCGTGTCTCCGTTGTACGTCGGTCCGTGGCCGACTCGGATGGGTGCCTACGCCGTACACGATAAAGTCTCCTGGCAAGCTCCTGAGGTGCCCAACTATCGCGAATTTCGTTCACACAGCCTACCCTCCACATCCTAACCTGCGCTTTCTTTTATAGCCGGAACATCTGACACTAGTGCGATGAACGCGAGTACTAGTGCACCTACCGAATCGAACGAGCTCTTATTCAATCAGGCCGACGGGTACGTCTACTCCTACTCTGCCCTTGACACTACCCCGCGTATTCCGAATCTTTGCACCTCCAGCGCCGACCCAGGATATGTTTACGTTGTCGCCGCCGGTACGCTCACTGCCGTCCAGGCTGTCGAAATACACGACTCAATCGACGATACAGTGGCCTTCGTCTGGCACTGCCTCCTTACTCTCGATCAGGAGATCGCCTACTTCTGGAGACGCAGGCCGTCGGGCTCGTGTATCCTCTTCCTCGCTAATCGCTACCTCACGCTCGCTATCGTGATGTACAACTCGCATCTCTGGCCAAAGAATACCGCGCACAAGGTAGGTGACCACGGTAGCCCCCTCGCAATGCATCCATATGCTAACCTGTCCGTCGCGTCAGTCCGGGTGAGTGTCCGACCACAGGGAGCATTGTATGTCACACCTAACTCAGATGGCTCTGTGTGACGGGAAGCTGCATCACGACCGCCTACACCCGCTGGTTCTTGCCCTATTCGCAATACGTGATCTGGGCAGGTAAGTATATCATGTACATAGAGTACCGATCCGACACGCACCCCAAGTTCCTGACCACCGACACCCAGTATTCTCCACTCTACGCGTTTACGCACTGCGGAGGCAATGGTGGTGGGCCGCGCTCGTCCTCGTCCTCTCGCTCGCGATCGTCCTAGTCAACGTCGTACGTCCCCCCTTCTGCTGCTGTCCACATGACCGACTGGATGATCCACAGGTGTATACCGCTCCGTTCATCACGGTCGTGTTCGACTCAGCCACCAGCCAGTGTTTCCTACACATCAGCCTCCCGCTGTCGACATACCAGATGTACGCACCCCCCCTGCACTGGCAGCACACTCCCACCTGCCCACTCACACCAATAATATGTACTTCTCAGCTCTCGTTCGTATCCACCTCCTCGGACGAACTCTCAACGTGCTGACAACGCGCGCCGTCCCCGCCGCAAGTGAACGTGCTGTCCTACGCGCCGCTCATCGCCGCCGAGGCCATCGTCGTGACGGTCGCCTGGGCCACGATGCGGCACCACTACCGGCGCCGGAGCATCCTGCAGGCCTTCGGCAGGCGGCTGGTGGTGTCGAGCGTCCTGTACGAGCTCGGTGAGCCGGCACCTGCTGCCATATCATGTCGATTGCGGCTCACGGTGTCAACGACTCGCATACGCATCGCAGGGATACTCTACTTCATGTAAGCGCAGCGTGTTTCGACCGCCGTCCCCCCAACTTGAACGCTCACGCTCGCGCATGGACAGACTCACGACTCTCCTCTACGCGCTGACCTTCGTCCTGGTGCTCATGGAGCAAACGTCGGCACGTCCACTCTCCTTTTTCTCCACGCCGACTAGGACAAACGAGTGCTTTGCAGTCCGAAGGCCTGCTGTACCTCGAAAACGCCGTGCTCGCCATCCAGCCGTGAGCATCCTCATCTCCACCGCCTCCCTTCATCCCCCCTGCCCCTTCCCTCCCTCTCCTCCTCGCCCCTCTCCGTCACACTCACACGCTGACCATCCTCTGTGGCACCAGCCTCGTCGGCCTCCTCGTCGACCACTTCCTCCTCCGCCTCCAAGAAGCCGCGTCCGCACACACCCGCTTCCGCCTCTCAGGAACAGAATCAGACTCCGCGGGCTCACGCAGCCTGCTGCAGTTCGTCCGCGCGGACGTCGACGCGCTCATCCAGGCCGAGTTGGACTCCTCGGAGCGCGCCCGTCCGGCCAGTCGCGGGATACCCGACTCGGAGCTCGGCGGAGCGGGGACTCGGACGCAGGCGGACGAGGCGTTGCGGGACGACCTGGGGACGGTTGGGGGCGAGGACGTGTTCGCGTAGTGGGCGAAGATGTGGGGAACAAGTCTTGTAGCTGCATTCACAGATTATTTGCGTCGCTTTCCCTCGTGTGCAAGCCTGCTCGTATATACGCGCTTCCTGGTAACACTGATCTACGTACACTGTGCCCCCTCAAACCTATCGCGAAAGGGAACACCCACACATCGACCCGCGTACGGATACCAATGCGGGTCCGCGCGATGTTCGGGTGATGCCGAGACCCGTGTATTCCCAGAACGCCAGAATGGTACTGAACGCACGCACTCCAGATTTACTCCCGCGCTGCCCGACTGCCCAGCATAGTAGCCCCCGTCTCACATGACCATAGTAGAGCAATCTCCGTCGGACTGAATCCAAGTGTCGACGTCCGCGCGGACAAACTCGAGCAAGCTAACCTCCCCCGCGTCGGAGTCGGAGTCGGAGTCCACGGCCCTGACGTCCGTGAGCGAGCCTTCGGAGAGGTACACGTTCCTCCCCGCGGCTTCGCGCAACTCGAGGAGGGTGTGGCTGACGAGGATGCCGATGAGGCTGCGGCGCGCATACCGTGACCGAAGCTCGGCATTAAGAGGTGGAGATGGGGCAGGACGAGCGGACACTGGCAAGGGGGGACTCACGGCTCGGTGACGAGGACGACCAGGTTGAGGTAGTACCGGGCTTGTAGCGAGCTTGGGCTGAGAGACGCAGGTTAGCAGATGCACACAGAACGTGGGGGAGATTGGGGAGGTTTGCGCACCGGGAGCAGGGAGAACGCGAGATTCAACACGTGTAGGAGCGAGGTCAGTCTAATGATCCCAGCGTGAGCGAATGTGTGTGTGTTCGGTACGCCGTGCGCGGAGGACGTACACAAAGTAAATCCGGCCTGTTACGCATGCCCGCGTCAGCGACTAGCACGTAAGACTCCGAGGCGGATAACCGGAAGATACTGTACTCGCCGTTGTTGTAGAAGACGGTCGACAACGTCACCGCCCTGCCCGACAACCATGGAATATCCGCCTTGGAGGCGTGGCGGCGCATCTTCGTCCAGGTGACGACCATGACGATGATCTCCGCCGTGATGAGGGACACGCGTGAGACGACTGTCACTAACACGGATACCGCAGGATGAGCGACTTTGTTCGTAGTATGGCCAGTTCGGAGAAGGCACTCACAGCTACAATCCGTAAGTCAATAGGTCATTAGGAGGGCATGTCCGAAGACGTACCTGTTACGCAGGAACAGTGGGATATCATACCATGGATTGCACTGCCCGGTACGGGAATCGGACGAGATATGGAAGTAACGGAGAATCAGCTGACAACCGTCGCGGAGTCAGCTATACCCCCGAACTTCGAATTGGCTAGCGGAATCACACTGACCAAGTCGTCCACAACTATAGCAAGCGAGAGCGCAAAGACGACGGCCGCCCATCGCCATCGCCTCTGTAGCGCGTATACGCGGAGGCACGAGAAGACTGCCATGCTCGGATTAACAGCTAGTGCCATGGGTGCATTGCGGTTGGTGTTTCGAGTCGCTCACCTGCCCAGACGACGTACTGCGAGTATCGGGTGATGAACTCCATATACAGTGACGTGACGCAGCTGTTTCGGTCAAAGCGCGAGGAGGAGTATGAGGTGAGCCATCGCACGCGGATACGCGCGCATACCGTTTGAACGTCGTGACTCACCCCTTCATTCGCCACCACGTAGTGAGCCTGATCAGGTGCGCCGCGTAGAACGGGTACAGATCAACTCACCAAGTGCGAGTAGCGCAGCGTCCACCACGGCCCCGAGTATATCACAACTCCAAGAGTAAGGTAGCGGTTCACGAAGAACAGCGCGCTCGCTCCCGAGAGCCGCGGCTTCCAAAAGAAGGTGAACTCCTTTTCGAAGGTGATGAGGTAGTGCCACATGAGCAGGACTGCGTCGCCCGGCACGGTCAGTCCATCGAGCGCGGGTGTATGTAAAAAAGCAGGCAATTCTACCTGAGGTGCCGGTGAGGCAATAGTTTTACGCCGTGCTAGAGAAAACAACGATTAGCCTCAGCGCCACTCACATCGTCTGCAGGAAAAGGCACGTACTTGGATTCCCACTCCGAGATGGTTGTGGCGCCGGTTTTCGCCGCAGAGGTGCTATAAGAAGAGTTCATGCTGGTGCTGATCAGTGTGAGCGCCCTACGACGTCGCGAGGGACAGCAGGGCGCAGTACGTGTTCTTGCAACTTATCCAGAGCCACACACCCTATATGCAAGAGAGGCGCGCACCGTGGATGGAGGGCCGTACACCTGTGACGGAGTCTCCTCATGAAACATGGGATCGGAGGGGTGACATCGAAGCCCGCCGCAGAAGCCCGACCTCCATTGCCCCAGAGAGTCGAGGACGAACGCGTTCCGCACGAGGAATCCCTGTTGCCTTTATAGCGACATGCGGCCCACGACGACGCCACCGAAGGACAGCCTTTGGCACCAGCCCCTCGCGTCACGCACCGGCACCCCCGAACATCGGCAAAACACCGTCTCTACCCCCGAACCTCAGTACGCCCTCCAGCGCCTCCAAACACTCCTCGCCTCAAACCGCACCGTCCTCCCAGTCCCCGCCCACCGCGCCCGCGCCCGCGTCACCGTGCACCGCCGGGAGCACCCCAGACGCGCACTCGGACCCCGCCCAGCTGTCGACGTCCGCGCGCACGAAGCAGAGCGTGTCGACCGACGCGGCCCGGGGCGCGGACTCCGAGTCCTCTGCGGACGCGCCGGAACTTGAAGACGCCTCCTGGAGCGCGATGAGGAAGTGCGTGGTGAGGATCGCGATGAGGCTGCGTGCGCGGCGCCATGCATCAGCGTTTACTGGGCGGTGGGCGGATGGATAGGGACGGGGCGTACGGCTCGATGAAGCGCACGAGGAAGCTCGCGCGGTCCGTGGCTGCGCTCGCTAGCGCGATCTACGAGATGGGGAGTATGAGATCAGCAGAACACTGGGATGAGGAGAGGCACGTACGGAGAGCATTGAGAAGACCAGATGGAGCGTGTTCAGGATCGTTAGCAACCTGCAACGACGAGTCCGTCAGCGTGAGGACAGACCACGAGTGACGTCGCGCGTACACGAAGTATATGCCACCTATCGCACAAGCATCAGGTCAGTCCCAGGACGCCCGATCTCGCAGCTGGAGAGCGCACCGTTTTCGTACAGGACGCTCGCAAGGGTTTTCCTCGTCCCGAAGACTCGAGCGGCGTTATGACGGCAGTGTCGATGCGTCACCGACCAGGTGAACAGTATGACGATGCAATCCGCGACGATGAGCGAAACGCGAGACAGGATATCCACTGGCGGGCTATGAGTGTCAGCATCGCAAGCGCGCAAAGACAACGCGGGGAGAGGTGTACTGACGGCTGCCATGTCTCCGTCAGTATGTCCGCGGCGACGAGCGCAGGAACGGGCAACGACGTACTTCTTTGATAGCGAAACAGGCATGTTATTCACCGTGCTACAGCCCGTCGTCGGGTCGACCTCGACTTCCAAGAACAGCAGAGGGACCTGCAGAAGTGAGTGTCAACTGCGGGCCAATGACGCGGCAGCACGTAGTAGCCAAGACCTACCGCATTGACAGCAACTGGCGCAAGGGAGAGCAGGAGAACCAGAGCGGCCCACGCCCATCGCCTCCCGAGCGCGTACACGCGGAGGCATGAGAAGGCTCTTATGCACGCGCTGTCAGCACCTCGATGTCCACAAACCGGGGCATGCGGATGCTTACCTGCCCAGATGATGTACTGGGAGAACTCCAGCACGAATTGGGAGTACGCCGCGGCGGCGCACCTGCGTATCAATATCGGAGTCAGCCTTGAGTTGACGAAGGTCGCGTACGCACGACACCTGGCAAGCTCACCCCTTCAGACACACGTCAATTCAGCATCAAGTAGACAGACGCTACGGCATACGCAGAATCATGATGCTCACCGTGTACGTAGTGCTGAGAGACCACCAGGGCGAGTCGTATATGGACACGACGAGGGTGAGGTACGATTAGCGAGGAAGAGCACACACGTGCCAGACGGCCGGCGTCTCCAGAAGTAGGTCACCTCCTTGTCGAATGTGAGGAGGTAGTACCATATAAGCAGGCCTGTGCCGAGTGCGGAGGTTGGTGCCTCTGCGACCAACGGTGGGGTGAGTAACGTACCAGCTGTTGCAGTGGTGCAGTAGTCCTGCGCGGCACTGTGGCGATGATGTTGTATGAGGAACGCCGTGCAGGGAAGCATAGTATAGGGGATAACGCACAAGACATCTTGTTCCTCGATGAAAGCAGCGACGTCGAAGGAGGCGGTGGAGTTCATGTCGGCGATATACAAAGGATAAATGTGGGGCTTCGCTGAAGCAGTAGGAGGGGCGCACCAGGCGCAGCAGAGCTTTCGCAACTCAAACGACCGATGGGTTATAGCAGGCGCAAGAGCTCTTCCCGGCGTAGAGAGCGACAGCTGCAGATGGTAACTCAACACGGGGTTGAATGCTGTGGTCTGGAATAGAAACCGAAGCGTGGACATGAGCAAGCGACGGGTCTCCCAGCAACGACAACGACAACGACGATGCAACGTTGGATGGCCATGAACAGGATGGATAGCTTGCGGCTCGAGAACGGATGAGATGGACATGCAGAAGGCGACGAACGAGTTGTACGCGGACGGTAGTGAACGAGCGAGTTGGCATCGCACATCGCCTGACCCGAAACATTTGCGGGCCAGGAGGAAGACTGGCGACGGCAACCGTTGAGCATCACGATGACGTTCAACCGGGCGATTTTGAGCACCATGTAGCACAGATGTCGCGAGATGGGAGGGGTGCGAGATGGTACCCAACAGTTAGCCGCCTACTCGTATCCCTGAGCCGCGAGAGTGTGCAGTTCGATACGTTGGTAGCCCCAGCGTGGGTGTGAGCACGTCAAATTGCGCCTGTGCTGTCCTATGGCTGTCCTCACCGATTTCAAGAGACGACCCAAGCGGACTCAGAGAATACACCAGGAAGGGTCGGATGGGAAAGAGACGTAGATGTCAGTGGTCGCCGAGTCCGTACGCTGCACTCAACATGCACCATAGGGAGTGTGTCGAGACCCAAGTTGGAAGCATCTGCCTTTCAAGCAGATTGCAGTGCCCTCAGTGTCTGATAGAGAGTTGCAGGGCTCTCGGTCGCGCGCAGAACAGCCTGAGATGCTCCCTTCTCCCGATCGCGGGATAGCTCGGAGCATTTGTGACTGGGGGAGAGCATTGATAATGACAGAACCCCTGATGCACAAGTCCACGCAGGAGCAAAAGAGGTCAGATGAGCGTCGAAAGCAAGAGCGTATGGGTGGAGAGAGGGAAGGAGAGCGGCCAAGTCGTCGCCGCCGGCCTGTCCCACCCCGATAAGCGCGGAGAGTGGGCGCTTCACGAAACCTGTCTCTTGCATCCGGACCACGACGTGATCGCCTACACCTATGTCGATATTCCTCCATACACTCACTTGTGAAACGTGAAGTAGTCACAGTTGAATTTTGAACGTTGACGTTGAGCGCGGAAGCGCTGATCTCGGCGCATGCATCTAGTGCGACCGGACGCCTGACGTGTGCATAGTTCGTCGCGCTCCTGTCCGTGAAGCCTGCTAATCGTGTACTTCCCATACTAGAGTATGCTGCGCAGATAGCTTAATTGACGTCCCAATCCACGAGATTCTCCGATCCGCTCTCTCAAGCTGCATGCATTTCCCTCCATCGTGCACTGGTTCCCGCTGATATATATTGCTCGCCTCGATCATGCCATCATCCTCACTTGCGGCGCCGGAGGTCCTACTGGATCAAGCCCTCGTCACCAGACAACCGATTTGTGCCCTAACCTGGCTGTGAGTCTTCTCCACCGAGCGCTGATATTATCAGCATCGGCATAACCGCTTTACTACCTCCCTCAGTCGGATGGCTGTTCTCCGAGCCGTTGCTCTACCTGCATCATCATCAGCGCTCAACTAACTCATGATGACTTCGACTCCGACCGAAAGCATCATCAACTACCATCCTCCACTATCTGCTCTGTAGGCCTCCTACGTTGATCCGCCCGAGCTCCGCGCTCTTGTTCGGGGGTAGTGGTGAGCCCATTCCTCGATATGAGCATGCGATACACCTCATCTCCAAGGCATTAGGACGCTGGTTGTTATAGCTGACCTGCGGCCTGAACGACCGTCATACACTTCGTCGCTGAACAAGATAGCCCCTCAGCGCTACGGATATCAATATAAGATCCCTATTCTCTATTCTGAACGAGCTGCGTGCGTCCTCCGTGGCCGTACGACCCTGCTTCCACCAGCGATATGAACACCACCACTGCGGAGATATCCGCGCTCGTAGATGAGCAGGATGCCCTATACTGCTATACCGCAACGGCAGGTACGTCGGCCTACCATATCTGCACGCATGCTTGCCTGACCATGCCATCGGACGACTTACTAGCACTCCTCCTTTGGCACCACCTAATCACTTTTGATCAGGAGCTTGCGTACTTTTGGAGACGCCGACCCTCCGGCGTTTGCATCCTGTTCTTCGCCAACCGCTACTGCACTCTCATCGTCGCTATCTACGCTCTGCCTTGGTGGCCTCTAAGTTCTGTATACACAGTGCGTTCGCCTGAGTTCATGTGTTTTGGATTCTCATCGATACCTTCGTTTGCAGAAGTGAGCATATATCCTCAATGCTCCTCCCGCGGCTCATTCGCACGTGCTGATAACTGGGCTGGAAGGTGCGCCGCAACCGTGTACGCCGAGTACACCTTTCAATTCTCGCAGTATATCGTATGGGCTGGTAAGCGCGCTACATACCCTCCCCATTCTCATCCTCTGACTGCTCGAGCCCAGTGTTCTCGTGTCTGCGCGTATACGCTCTGCAAAGGCTGTGGAGATCGGCAATCCTTGTCCTCGTCCTCTCGCTCACCGTGGTGGTCGTCAATTTGGTTAGCACGTTACGAACCTTCGAGCGCAGCAAAGCGTGCGTCCGTCTGACATCTCTGACGCGACTCCTGACAGGCGCACCTGCGATTTATACACGTCTTCGTCGACCCGGAGTTTGGCTGCGACGCAGCGGACTACACGCCGCCGTTCCTATATAACAGGTACGCTCTAGGATGGCCCTACTCCCCGACTCTGTCCCGCTCATGCGATGCTCTTAGCTGTCAGTGATCATTCCCGATGCCTGCGAACCTGACAGTCACGGCTGCATTGTCCCTAGTGGAAGTCTTGGCCCGGCTGTCGCTGATCATAGGAGAAGTAATCGTCGCAATTATTACCTGGACGACGCTTCGAAACCACCGTCCCTACCAGATCGTTCTCCGCGAGTCTAATAACGGGGCGCTGACCATCTCAGACGTCATGTACAAGAACGGTGAGCCGGTTTCCCCTCAGGCGCGACCGCTACCTATCGCTGACATGCACCGCAGGCGGTATATATTGCGTGTACGGAAGTCTAGCGCGACTATTCCTCCTGCTGTTTGACCGACACCCCCATTGCTAGGCTCTCGACCCTCCTGAACACGTTCCGCTTCGCGTCCTCGCTGATCTCGACCACAGCGCTCGGGACGCGCATGAGCTTCATCATCTACTTCACCGAGCCGTGAGTATCTCCTCCCGTCTCCCCGCCCCCGCCCCGCCCCGCCCTGCTCTCCATCTCCCCACCGAAACGCTAACGTACGTCGACTCCCCACTCACGCTCCCACCGCAGGCTCACCGGGATCCTCGTCACACACTTCCTCTTCGAGCTCTACGAAGCCGCCTACGGCCGCCTCTCCGGGCACCCCGCGTCCGCCCCGGGCCAGCGTTCCGGCACCTCGTCCTCCGTCGACCCCTCCCGGTCGCTGGGGCTCATCGAGTTCGTCCGCGCGGACGTCGACAGCCTGGGCGACTCGGAGGCCGAGGGCGCCCCCTTGGCGGGGAGCGCGGCGGAGACGCGGTGGGGCGAGGAGTGCCTCCAGGCGCTGGACGAGCTGCAGCGCAAGCTGCGTGACTCTGGCTCTCTGGAGATGGGACTCGAGTGAGGGTTAAGCCCAAGCGCGCGGCAGCTGTTGTGCGTCGAACGGCGTTTCTCCGATAAGCCTCTATCTATCTATCGCTTGCCTGGTACAAGCTTGCTCACCGACATTGTTCTCGACGATGTATATTACTCCGCCCTTGAAGATACCCCGGCTTATGTATCCAACTTGTCTCTCCGAACCCATCACTCAACGTTCAACTCTTCCGTCCCCCACTCACCGCGCACCGCGCTCGACGACCCCGGACTCCGCACCCTCGCAACACGTCTCCTTCTCCTTCTCCAGGTCCTCCTCGTCGCCGGGTAGCCGGTCGAGACTCCGAGTCACACCAACGCCGTCGGAGTACATCCAGCTATCCACATCCGCGCGTACAAACCGCATAAGCCGGCTCAACTCCTCGGGTACACCGCCAAAGGAGGAGCCCACGCCGGCGCCGAGCGCTGTGTCTGAGCCCCCGGGGACGGCGGCGTTCGCACACACGGCCTCTTGCAGCTCTATGAGGAAGTGGTCTACGAGGAGGCCGATGAGGCTGTACAATGGATGCGAGCGGCCCGGGTGTCAGTTTCTGCCACACTATCCAATATCCGAGGCGGGACGGCAGTGGGAGGGGAGGGATGCTCACGGCTCGGTGGGGGTGATGACCATGTACACGTAGTTCATCACTTCGACCTTCGTCTTCGTGTTCTGCGGGCGCCATGCACGTGAGCAGCAGTTTCCGCGAAAGATGGAGGTCGCGCACCGGGAGCACCTCGACCAGCAGGTGAAGCATGTACATGATGGTCGTCAACCTGGTGGCGACCCTACCGTCAGTAAGAAATGACGGACGCGTGACCTGACCCTCGTACACGAAGTATATCCTCCCTATCGTGCGGGCAGCCATTCTTAGGTCAGTACGGGCTTAAGTGGCACCAAGCTCGAGCATATGCGAACTCACCGTTATTGTAGAACACGCTCGAGAGCGTCACTCTCCTGCCGCAAGCCTGTAGAGCGGCTCGCCGCCCACACTGGTCGCGCATGAAGACCCAAGTGAGGACCACGACGATGGTTTCTGCGACGACCAGCGATCCGCGGGATAGGATGCATACTGGAGCGGAAACATTTCCATAAGCTCATTGATGCGTGGAAGATAGCAAACACGTCTACCGACATCTATGAGACTTGTTTAGTCGAGATTGGTAAGAGGAAGCCAACGCAAACGCGCTCACCTTTGATCCAACAGCTCCGAGATGTCATACGACGCCTCGCACGAATGCGTCTCCGGGTCGGTCCAAGTGTGGACTAACGGAGCCTGCAACTGCCGTGCAACAGGCAGTCAGCAACACTATCACGGATATAACGGGTGCGTCGAAGAGAACTGACCACGTTGGATATGACGATGGAAAGCGAGAGGACGAAGACGGCGCCCGGCCACCACCAGCGCCGCTGCAGCGCATACACGCGCAGAGATGAGAACACTGGGTATCGGCGATCAGTAATTGCAAGTATACAGTATTGAAGAGATCACTGACCTGCCCAGACGACGTACTGCGCATACGGCAGAAAGCATTGCTCGAACACCATCGTGGAACATCTTGGTGACCCGTCCAATGCCACAGAGCAACCGTCAGACAGTGATACCCGGGCCAGAAACGAAGACTCACCCCTGCGAACGTCTCAATGAGTTCAGTGAGATAGACGAAGGTATATCGCACATACGACGTAGCTTCTCATGCTTGCGGGCCACCAAGTCGAGTTGTATAGCACGACGAAGAGCGTGAGGTAGCGGTTGATGAGGAAAATGAGGCTCGCGCCGGACGGCCTCCTTTTCCAGAAGAACGACACCTCCTTGTCGAGCGTTAGTAGGTAGTACCAGATCGACAGAGCTGCGTCGTTGGTGATATATCAGATTGACCTAAGCGGCAACGACGTGAGTCATGATCGTACCCGCGGCGACCGTGTAGCAGTAGTTCGACAAGATCCTGCCGATGAGACGTAGGGTGAGCGTGTGCGGCTCGCAGATGCGGAAGTATACGAACGTGAAAGCCTGGTCGTCGATGAGCGTAGCACTCGCGTCTTCCGCGGAGTCGGAGGTGGTGTTCATTTTGCGAAGCCCGTTGCCGGAGATGAAGAGTCTGTGTTCCGAAGATCTATATACGCCCAGCAGGGTGCCAGTGCGAGACGTCTCAGAGAGACGTTAGCAGCGAGGGACGGCAAATCCTCGGGTCGCCGTCCACCTCTCAGCGTGCCAGACCATGACAACAGGCGGCCGGCTCCTGTAGGACAGAAATACTATCAGGTACGAGGTGGTATGCGGTGCGCACCAGGGGCGAGAGTTTCGTGCTCACAATACGAATAGAGCAAGGCGCTCGTGCGGGCTACGCTGTAGTACGGCACACAAACACTATTCGACAGATGAATGAGGTAGCGAACGCCCTGGCAAAAGGATCAGCATGCCACCAGGTCCACATCTGACAGAACCCTTTGTTAGTGACGAGTGCAACTGTCAGGCGAGCGAGGATCTCACAAAGAAGGTCGCAGCCTGCTGGCTTCGGCGCTCCGACGAACGCTGGGGCGAGGAGAGAAACCTAAACGCGACTTAAAGCGCTAGCAACAAGTGTTAGCCTTACCTCGAACCGCTGGGGAATCCAGTATGAGCATTCGAATGGACGCAATCGTTCACAATTGAGGCTCGTCCTGTCTTCAGAGGCGCGGTACAAATACTGCACATCGGCTTGCGGCGGCGCATTAAGCCATGCACAGCTCACGTCATGGAACTTCAGCCTCGCCTGAAGGCAATTTGACATGTGGGTGCGCAGCGCAGTCCTGGAGGCAGATTTCAGCGAGCGTTCCGCAGCTACGTACATGTTGACGGCGCACCGTTCAGCAACTCCGCGACAATCGCGGGCAGATCGACTCGCACCTTCCAGGCGGCACCCCTGAGACCAGTCGATACTCTCGACGCGGACTGGTCAATTGCTTAGTAGATTGCGTTGCGGTTTTGGCTAGGGGCTTCCTGACTATCCATCGAGTACATTGCGTTGCGGTTTTGGAGCACTATCCACCGGGAAAAGCGAGTCAGGTCTTGATGAAACATAGACACAGACGACCACGAAGAAAGATTGACCGGACCGACTTACCCACAGAGTCTTGCCCTCGACACCCGACACCTCCCACAGGCAGATTCACCTCCGCGATCCAGTGGTCCACATCCGCCCGCGCGAACTGGAGCACGCCAATCGAGCCCTCGGGAGTACCCGCAAACGTGTCGTTGCACAGTTACTCGTCTCCGGATCCGAGCCCCGCGGCGGCTTCCTGGAGCCTGATGAGGAAGTCCGTCATGAGGATCGCCGTGAAGCAGCAGAACGTCGTGTTGAGGCAGCTGAGCAGGAGGCCCGCGCGGCCCGATTCTGCCGCTCCCGCAGCGGTGATCTGTCGCGAACGGGAGGTAGGCGAACAGCGAGACCAGAGGGCGATCGAGAGGCGCGCACCGGGAGGTAGAAGACCAGATAGAGCGCGTTCATGGTGGTTAGAGCGCTGCACGCGGGCGGTGTATCGAATCGCTTCAGAGAGCATCGCGAACAAGACTGCTTACACGAAGTAGACTGCACCTAAAAGTGAGTGGTTCAGTTCTGCGTCGGTCGGGATGCGGCGCCGGGAAGGGAGCAGACGCACCGTTCATGTACATGACGCCGGATAGCGTCGGCGCCTGGCCAAGAATCGAGCTGGGCCCCTCTCGGCCACGATGGCGATGTGTGACCGATCTTGTCAGGCCGACCACGATGACATCGGCGATGATGAGGGAGACGCGGGAGGCAATGCATACTAGCGCCAACGGTTGTGAGCGGAACGCCGAACACTCTCGGAATCGTCGACCACATGTTAGCACTTACAGCTGCGACATCGCGGTAAGCTATTGAGCAAGGTAAAACGGTAGTCGAATTGCCATCGCACCTCACCCAGAGTATCGGCGGAACGCTGACTGCGGTGCGACAGCCCGTAAGCGGTCCAACAGTCAGGGGATGGGTGGCCGATGAAACATACCAAGTTCGTGGCCGGGGGAACAAGCGAAAGCAGAAGGACCAGGACGGCCCACGCCCAACTCCTTCGTAGCGCGTAGACACGGAGAGAGGAGAATGCTAACCCGGGTTCATGGTCAATCCAAGTGTAAGCTGGAAACGATTATGGAGAACTCACCCGCCCAGACGGCATACTGGGAGTATTCCAGGAAGTAGCTGACGAATACTCCCGCAGCGCAGCTACGGACGCCAATGCCAAACCGTACGTCTGAGACGCTGGTTCGCATATACTCAACGTCGCCAGACGACTCACCCCTATTAGGGCGGAAACATGAGCTTTAAGTCCGCTGATTGTATCAGTGAGTGTACTCACGGAATAGGTAGATATGCTGGGGAACCATGGGGTGTTGTACACGGAATAAGCTAGTGTCAAGTAACGGTTCGAGAAGAACAGCACAGACGCGCTGGAGGGTCCGCGTCGCCAGAAGAACATGACCTCCTTATCGAAGGTGAGGACGTAGTGCCACACGAGAAGAGCTGTGTCTCCCCGTTGAGTTATACATGCATGCAACGATAGAACGTACTGGCAATGGCGGTAGTGTAGTAATCTCGTACAACCCTGGGGTGGGCGATTCAGTGTCCACCAAGGTGACAAAGTACAGGTATAGCACGTACGAGGACTCGGTGTTCATCCGTCCAAGGGACAGTCTTAGAGGGAATGGTTGGGTCCATATTCGCTGGCCCAACTCCAAGCGGCAGATCTTAGCACGGAAGAGTCAGGGCGTACGAGTAGCCTGGATCAGTGGATGGTGGTAGTCGGCAGGGTGGTGGCCGTCGAGAGTCTGCCAGCTGAACGTGAAGCGTGAAGCTGGCGCGCGCCTTACAATCATCAAGAATCGCTCTCTGGCAGACTCGTGGAATCCTGATCAGGCTACAGAACTCGGGGTACTGCGCGTCATGCAAAGTTCGAACTGTACCGCAGCGCCGTGGGCATTCTACTGAGGCGAGGTGTGAGCAAGAGTCAGACGCCGGTTTGCCGACCCGACACCGAGAAACTTTCCCAGATTAAAAGATGGAAAAATGAGCTCGAGGCTGAAGTGCAGATGGAGAGAGTGTGTATGTGGGTGTAGGTTCGGATTGGCCAGGGACCAGCAGCACTAGGTTCGAAGCACACCGGCCGAGTGAGAGAATACGATATAGACGCTCATCCCTAAGCGACACGTGTCGGCCGAGTTGCCCGAACCCCTTCGCCGTCTGCGTTCCGCAACAAGTTCTCTCTCTCTCTCTGAGCAAATCCTCCGTATGCATGCTAGCCCATCTAGGCTTGATGATTATCGGAACTACCTCTTGATTGCCTTGGCTTCTATGAATCTCCCTATGATCATCTAGGTCGCTCTCCTACTAGAGTCTAGCACTACTGCGGTGTCCGACTCGCGCTCTCTCGTCTTACTCGTCGACACCTCCACAGGCCTTAGAAGAGCCAAGGGCTCGTTTTATGGGAGAGGGCCTGTCGTAAGCCCGTTAATTCACTGGTATAGATATAATCCACGGCGACGAAAGGCTACTGCGAAGCTAGAGTTCAGGACGCGGATGGCATCTATCACAGTCACAGGTGCGCATGCGAACGCCGTAGGAACCAGATGCAGCGACTGGCTTCGGTCTCATAGGCCTGCCGACCTGTTGGACTGCATGTCAACCAGTTTCCAAGGATCGTCACAGCCGCTAGAAGATGCGGCATATAGTTCCGTGTCCGGAGCTGGCAAGCCCCGTCACTGAACGGTGTGCACAGTGCATCTCTATCAGTCATCCTCACTGTTTTGACATGCACAGAGGTGGTACGCTAGGGGTGAGTCTCCGGAATGGTACGTGAACAAGTCAGTGCTCCGCCAATACGGTAATGTCACCCTGTCTATCTACTTCTGCTGTCCAAATCTAACTTCTAGGGACGTGTTCATGTGCGGTTCCTGACAGGTGTCATGCGCCGAACACACTTGGCCTACAGCCTGTTGCCAGGGATCTGCACGCTCGCTGCCGCCGGCGCCGTGGCATCTTGGACGGCTCATTACCGCGGATCTGACAAGGACCGATAGCTATACCCTCCTCGCGCTCTGTCTGAGGCCTCCTTCGGGGGTGTTACATCTGTTCCAACCACTCTGCACGCGGCATGCATGTTCGCCGCGAACATCCGGTCACCCGACCGCATGGCATGCTCCCTAGGCGACGTTGCTTTACGATGTCAGTACGCAGCATCCATGCTCGCTCACATGCAGGGATTGACCGTCAGCTGCGCAAGGCTCCTCGCACCGCATGTGCGGCCGCGCGCTGCCAAGTTCTGCCTTCTATCTCCCTGCTTGTAACGTGCGCGCCGACAGCGTACCACCATACCCTGGCCAACCAACGAAGACCGAAGGCCGAAGATGGATCCGAACGCGCGCGCTCGCGACCATCTTCTAGCACAGTCAGTATTCTGTGTTCTCGGTGTTCGGAAGTGACGCTATGCTGATGATGTCAATGTTGAAGGCTCGCGCGGTGGACGCAGCATGTGCTATGGAGCAGTATAAGGTGCTCTCGCCGGCTGTGGTTCCCTATTGAGCCTCGTCTCACCTGCCACTGTTGGTTTCAGCGAGGAGCACTTACTCCTATTCTGAAACTTTGTCGACTCGCTGCACAAACAACGTGCAAGGAACAAGCATCAAGATGAACTCTACTTCGACTTCTGCAGCCGATCAGTCCGCCGAGATCGCCGAGTACATCGCCGACTTAGACTTCGAGTACGCTCTCCCGGCAGCCTCCGCATTTCTCCCCTGCTGATCTACAAATCCTCCCTCACCCAGTATCGTCCAAAGCTACTGTACTGCTGGCGCCATCGGTATGTTTCCCCTACCGTACTTCATCCCCCGCTCCACTCAGAATCACTGACTGAGGGCTCGGGGAACATAGCGCTGCTGCTCTACCACTACGCGACGACGCTCGACGCCGAATACTCGTACTTCTGGGCGAAGCGTAGGTTCGGGATAGGGTGGGCCCTCTTCCTGGTGAACCGCTATCTACCACTCCTCGCGTACGCCTACCAAGCACCATGGTGGCCTGTGAGCGACGAGATCAGAGTGAGTCACGCCTCTCATCACCTGACTATCCACGAGCCATGAACCGCGTAACGCGTAGCGCTAACACTTCCCTTGCGCGAGTAGGGGTATGTCGGACGTTTCTTATAAAGAGCACAACACAGACCGATTGCCTCTCTTCGTGATGAATCCCAGATGTGCGGCCACGGTGATATCGCAATACATCCTGGAGTACTCGCAATACGCGCTATGGGGAGGTATGCGCTTCCTGGGCTCCTGGGCTTCAACCTCTCGTTTCACATCGCTGACGCGCCTCGGATAGCGATATCAAGCTTCCGAGTGTACGCCCTCCGGCAGAACCTGCCGATCGCGTTGCTCGTCCTTTCATTAGGTCTCTTCCCTGTTGTGTGCGACGTTGTGAGTACAAGCCTCCGATATATCGCCTTCATGATCATCGTTGAAGTGACGCCTTGCGCATACTGATAGACGATCGCAACCTACATGCGCCCGGATATTGACCCTGACGCGGGCTGCGTCCTCGACACAAGCCGCGTCCCGTTGAAACTATACGAAATGTACGTTCCCGCCCCACATCTCGCCCTCTATCTCCGCTCACCGCCCCTTTTGCGCCCTGCACAGCCGTAAGCTTGCACCTTTTCCCAGAACGCGTTCCGGCCTGAGCCTTGGGACTCACGCCGATCCGCAGTGGACGTCTTCGCCTATACGACCTGGGTGCTTTCAGAGGTCATTGTCGTCGGCGTGACCCTCGCGGCGACGCAGCACCGCAAGGAGCTATCCCGTGCGATAGGCCGCGGCCGGATGTCGCTGTCCGCGGTCCTCTTTCGTGATGGTGCGTCGCTCACACTTCGTCGGACACGGGGTAGAGGGGCGCCTCGCTACCGAGGCGTTACCTCTACCTTGGAGCGGGGGAGACCTACATGCGGTCGCTGACTCCACCTTCGTCTGTTCATTCGCACCATCATCGCCGCGCCGGGACAGGCCTCGCGTACTTTGTGTAAGTCTCCTTTACGGCCGTCGTCGACCGGTGCCCTCGGCCGTGTATCTACGTGATACTGATACGCCCTCCCGTCTCGCTGCACAGGACGATCACGGTGCTCAACATCACCCAACTCATCGTGAACGTCATCTCGGTAAGGCCTCACACCTATCTTCCGCAATAAGCACGCATACATGCTGAAGACGACGTATAGATCTTACGGCCGGGGGTCGCCATCGACTACGTCACGACAGCGATGACCTTCATCGGACCGTCCGTCTTTTCCCTCTTCACCTCTCCCGAGTTCAACGCTGACGCCGCTCGCACACACAACCAGGCTCACGTCGATCCTGCTCACACGATTCTACTTCCACCTCCAGGAGACGGCTCATCCGCCTCCAGACGCCGCCGCATTGCCCGAGCCCGGTCACCCGACATCGTCCGCCCGGGGGTCCCCGTCGCAGTTCGACTTCTCGTTCGGGGCCATCGACGTAGAGCTTCCGCCGTCGGTGCCGTGCGACGGGGCGAGCAGCGGCTGGACGTCGAGCGCGGCTTCGGGCGGCCGGTGTTGATGCCAGTGATGGCCTGAGAGGGGACGCTTGCTGCAGTGGTACGCCCATGAGAGCGTGTTTGTAAGACTATCGAGCGGTCTCCGAGGTGGTACGCGCGGGACAGGACAGTGTTTGTAAGACTATCGGCTCGTCTTGTTGTATCAAGCTTCATGTGGACAATACTATCTCATCGCCGTTTACCGTCACACTCCGCGCCCAACCCCATTCCCGTGCTCGTGCCCCATCGACCCTTCGTCCGAGTCGCCCACCGTCTGGCTGAACCCGCCATGAATGTGGACGTCCCTTGTCCAGTAGTCGACGTCCGCCCGCGCGAACTCCAACACGCCCAGCTCGGTCTCCCCGCCCGAGAGATGCTCGACCTCGCACGCCGCCTCCTTGAGGCTGACGAGGAAGTTCGAGATCAGGATCGCGGTAAGGCTGGCGTACGCCCCTTCGACCGCCTCCACGGTGTTGCCCGGACGAAAGGGCACTGTGATCTGATAGTTGTCCCGGCGTCAGCAAGTCCGCGAGGTGATGACAGGGTGACCCATACCGCGAGCACGTTGAGCAGCAGGTGGAAGGTGTTCATCGCCGTGAGCGTCCTAAATAGACACGGATCGTCAGCGTAGGGAGCTTCGCATATGCGTAGGACGTACACGAAGTATATGCCACCTGTCGCCACATGGTTCAGTCGGTCTTGAGCAAAGGAATGGCGGACACGGACTCGCCGTTTTCGTACAGCACGCTTGTTAGTGTCGTTCTCCTTCCAAGGAGTCGTCGGACGTTGCGGGAGCGATGGGACCGGGTAGTCATCCAAGTGAAAGCGACCACGATGGCGTCTGCGCATATGAGTGGGAGGCGCGCAACGATGCTCACTGAAGGTGCCAACGGTCAGCGTGCTAGTGATAAATCGAGAAATCGAGGATTTCACAGCTAGTATATGAGCTCGGTCAGTCCCTGATCCAGGTGTCGGCGAACGGGAGACGAGATGAGTACCTTTGCGACATTACGAGTGAGACGTTCTCGATGGTGTCTCCCGGGTCACACCCCATCGCTGGATATATCTTCACAGACATGAGGGGTATCTGCCAGCAGCGATGCGGTCGACCGTTCGCCTATAGTCTGAGTACTGGAAGCAGAGCTTACCAGGTTCCCCAGCACGGGGCTCATCGAGAGAATGAAGACGAGGGCCGCCCATCGCCGCTTCTGCCGTAGTGCGTACACGCGCAAGCTCGAAAATGCTGCGCAGTTGTCGTAGCAATATCCAATATGTGTGCTGTACAGTGGGTGCTCACCTGCCCACACGACATACTGGGAGTACTCGAGGGCGTACCCCGAAGCCGCGAAGGCGGCGCACCTAGTGGATATATGAGATGCTTGTGCCAGTAGGACCTGAGGAATCGTGTTACGCTCACGTCTTGTCGAGACGTCGTCGAGCGACAACACCGAGAGCAAAAAGATACAGAAGAGCAAGATATTGGAGCAGGCACACCGTATATGAGTGCGCAACGGCGTGTCCCCACATGGGGGCGTTGTACACGGACCACGCCAGCGCGACCACGCCAGCGCGAGGTAACGATTTCGCGAAGAAGAGGACGCACGCGCCGGACAGCGTGCGTCTCCAGAAGAACGCTACCTCCTTGTCAAGGGTGAGGACATGATGCCACACGAGGAGGCCTGGATTGTGCGCAACGTTAGTCGCATGCGTTGAGCAGCCGCCAGAAGCAAATGTACCCATGATTGCGATAGCGTGGTAGCGATATGCGGTGCTGACGGCGGGGGTCAGAAAGAAGTTGCGCACGGCGCAGTACGAGGAGCAGTACTTACTCGAAGTTTCCGCCGGGATTTTGCTTTTGAGCACTCTGGATAGCCTCCGAGATATCAGCGTCATTCATACTTCCCTATTTACGCCAGACAGCTCGCCGATGCAGGAGTTCAAGGTCGCAGTTGGCCTGAGGATGAATGGCGGGCTGCGATACAGTGTTGGTTGCACTAGCGCGAGTCGATAGCAAGCTGTGACTTGGAGCGCGAACGGAGACATGATAAGCAGGATGCACACGAGTACAGAAGGTTTGGCTTGACGTACCGAGGCCGACCCGGCGGCGTCGGTGTGAGAGTTCCCTTTGGCTCGCGATTTGCACGGCCGGCCATGCAAGGGATACCCAGTCTGTACTCGAGAGAAGACGAGGCCCATCAGGTGGGACGTATACGCAGACAGGGATGCAATTCGTCCGACTGAGGTCGGCATTCGAATATTGACGGGGTCAGGAAGTATATGCACAGCCGATTCATCACGATCGAGTTACAAGGGAACGGTGGAGCTCTCAATGAGACTCGTTGTCTACCATCCTTTATGCGGGGCGTGGTACGAGTTAGGCCGATGCGCGAGATGGGACTCTGACTGTGAAAGAATGTTCAGACCCCTCGTCCTGCCCGTAGGCACCATCGAACTCGTTGCAGCCTGAGGGTGCCGCACCAGACCGCCCACCGGAGCGGAGCTCGCGCGCCCAGGTATCGAAGTCGGCACGCGCAAACTGGAGTATGTCGGGAGAGAACGTCAACGAGGTCGACGTTCTCCAGTCGCCGCTGCTGCTCGAGATATCCCTCGAAGCGTTTGACGCCTCTTGGAGCCTGATGAGGAAGTGGGAGATGAGGATCGAGGCCGCGGTGGTGTACGTTGTGTAGGCGAAGTCGGCCGCAAATATCGCCATGCCTCCTTTGGTGGCCTGCAATAGTCGGACCTGTGAGGACTACTCGCCCGAAGACGATGCGAGTGAGGTTTGCGTACCTCGAGCAGGTAGAACACTAGATGGAGCAGGTTCATGAGGTTCAGGGCTCTATCAGATATCCACAGGCATTAGCAACGTCGACGGTCACGCGGAATGGTCTTCCAACAGACGGGAGTACATACACGAAAT
Source organism: Trametes sp. AH28-2 (assembly GCA_001304625.1). Classification (NCBI taxonomy): domain Eukaryota; kingdom Fungi; phylum Basidiomycota; class Agaricomycetes; order Polyporales; family Polyporaceae; genus Trametes; species Trametes sp. AH28-2. Next base: position 46,811 of record LJJJ01000174.1, read on the forward strand.
AGAGCGCGCCTGCAGAGTGACATCAACTCCGAGTTCGAAGGCTCAATAGGATTGTTGGTCAACTTACTGTTGTGATACAAAACACTTGACAACGTGTTCGTACCGCGGACAGCGCCAAGGTCGTGTGCACGGTGGTGGCGGCATGTCTCTGCCCAAGTCACGACAATGACGATTGCGTCGCCGAGGAAAAGGGAGATATGTATCACGATATTCACTAGAGGCATCGTTAACCGGACTGCACAGATGCGCCCTAACGAAAACAACCGACGGCTATGTGGGATTAGAACCAGCGGGAAACAGAGAATACGAGAGAAAACGCACAGATGTGCCAAATCGAGCGGCGGATGATTCGCTGTGACGCAACCTATTGCGGTTCCGAGAGGGAAATTGACCACTTGAAATCGGAGCTGATACTGTCAGTCGAGTCGAGTCAACGTCCTGCCACCAGGTAGATGCGCAAGAGCTTAACTCACTATCCCAATGATGAACGGCCCCAGACAAAGTAGGAAGACAAGAGCCGCCAGCGGCCATTGTCTGCGCAGCGCATACACTCGGAGGGAGGAGAATGCTGCATTCGACGTCAGATCCTCAGTCTTATCCTACACCAGCCGTAAGTCTCTCACCTGCCCAGGGAACGTATCGAGAGAGGTTGAGGGCGGCTCCCGTATATCCCTGCATCATACATCTGCGATAGTGCGACATTGGTCAGCTAGATACTGGGACGGGGTTGCGAAGTGACATGAGACTACGGTATGATAGCCGTACTACTTACCCCTGACGACGTTCAGTTAGCGCATTTGCTCCAGATAACATGCACTGAAGCATACCTCGTATGACGTAGGGGCCTTCCACCAAGGCGCGATGTGGATGGAGTCAGCGAGAGCTAGGTATCGATTCGCCAGAAAAAGCATGCTGGCGCCGGATAACCTGCGTCTCCAAAAGTATTCCACCTCCTTGTCGAGCGTCGTGAGAGAGTACCAGATGAAGAATGCTGTCTCGAGTTCGTGTCAGCGCATCTTTTGCCACGGCAACCCTGAGCGGACGCACCGGCAGTCGCTGCTGCATAGTACTCTGATACGACTCTGAAAAGGAGTTCGGTCATCGCGTCCGACACAGTAATTGCGGGGTGCAAACGCACAACAGAAAGTAGACATGTACCGACGGCATTTCGGCGACACGATCTACGCCGGCTAGACTGAGGTCGGACATCTTGACTGGCGCTGTCGGGGGCGAGTAGAAAGAGAAGCACAAAGAGTCGAGCGAAGTGTTGAACAGTGAGAGCAGTGAGAGAGGTGCACGCACTGGCAAGGACTTGTACAACGGCTGGGGTAGCCCCGGACGCCATTGATGCATATCTAATGGCGTGGTGGGGAGCAACACTAGGCCACAATGGCTATGCGGACAGCCACGAGCTCCGTGAACGTGGAACAACAGTTTGCGCCCTGTCCGACAACTCTGATAAGGTGCCAACGCACAGATCGCAGTCCGGTGCTGAGAACTATGCGCGAAGCGATGCGAACGTCGAGATAGGACATACCGTGTACACTCAGTTACAAACCCCGGAGTCTCCCATTCAATCGAGAATAGCTCCTGCTACCAACACGAGCCAACGCAGATACTCCCTAGGAGTGTGAGGTGACGAGCGTTGCGTCTGAGAATGCGTACGGCAACGGGATCAGATGTCGGGAGAGTATGGGCGTCCAGGCGCAAGGCGCGGGTCCTACAGTCAAGCTGCCAGCTCAACTGGTCGATACGCGCATTGAATAGTGCCAAGGATGGCACGTAACTCTCGCCAAGAAACAGTAAGATAAGAGCGGTGTAGACTCGGAACGGACTGCACATGACGGAAGCGGTGAGAGGGCGTGCAGGTAGACGCGAGACAGCGAGGAAAAGAGCGTTCTCCGTGTTTGCCGGAGTAGCGTGGGCCGCTCGCGTGGGAGCAGACACTTCACAGACCCACTCCCGCGAGCTATGTTGAGCTCCCTCGGGGTCATCAAAGCTCTGCACATTTAGCTTGTACTCTACATACCCAGCTCAGATCCGGTGCCAATAGACGAGTCGTTACTACGTAGGGAGCGCAAAATATAAATACCGCACTGGCCGCGACCACTCCGGTACGTATCCCCTTCCGCATCCAGTCCTCCCGGGCTCCAGTTAGAATTACTCACCGAGGGCTCGACGAACATAGCGCTGCTGCTCTACCACTACGCGACGACGCTCGACGCCGAATACTCGTACTTCTGGGCGAAGCGTAGGTTCGGGATAGGGTGGGCCCTCTTCCTGGTGAACCGCTATCTACCACTCCTCGCGTACGCCTACCAAGCACCATGGTGGCCTGTGAGCGACGAGATCAGAGTGAGTCACGCCTCTCATCACCTGACTATCCACGAGCCATGAACCGCGTAACGCTTAGCGCTAACACTTCCCTTGTGCGAGTAGGGGTATGTCGGACGTTTCTTATAAAGAGCGCAAAACAGACCGATTGCCTCTCTTCGTGATGAATCCCAGATGTGCGGCCACAGTGATATCGCAATACATCCTGGAGTACTCGCAATACGCGCTATGGGGAGGTATGCGCTTCCTGGGCTTCAACCTCTCGTTTGCATCGCTGACACGCCTCGCGTAGCGATATCGAGCTTCCGAGTATATGCCCTCCGGCAGAACCTGCCGCTCGCGTTGCTCGTTCTCACATTAGGTGTCTTCCCTGTTGTCTGCGACGTTGTGAGTGCAATTCTCCAGCATATCGCGGTCTTGAGCATCGTTGAGATGACTCCTTGCGCCCTTGAACAGACGATCGCAACCTACATGCGCCCCGATATTGACCCTGACGCGGGCTGCGTCCTAGACACGAGCCGCGTCCCGTTGAGACTATACGAGATGTACGTTCCCGCCCCACATCTCGCCCTCTATCTCCGCTCACCGCCCCATTTGCGCCCTGCACAGCCGTAAGCTTGCTGATTTTCCCTGTCCGAGTTCCGGCCTGAGTCTGGGGACTCACGCCGATCCGCAGTGGACGTGTTCGCCTATACGACGTGGGTGCTTTCAGAGGTCATTGTCGTCGGCGTGACCCTCGCGGCGACGCAGCACCGCAAAGAGCTATCCCGCGCGATAGCCCGCGGCCGAATGTCGCTGTCAGCCGTGCTCTTCCGTGATGGTGCGTCGCTCACACTCCGTCGGACACTGCGTAAAGAGGCGGATCACTGCCGGGGCGTCACCTCTACCTCGGAGCGGGGGAAACTTACATGCGGTCGCTGACTCCACCTTCGTCTGTTTATTCGCACCATCATCGCCGCGCCGGGACAGGCCTCGCGTACTTCGTGTAAGCCCCCTTAATGGCCTGCGCGCTCGGATATGAGTCTACAATGCGTTGCTGATACGTCTTCCTGTCTCGCTGTCCACTGGCAGGACGATCACGGTGCTCAACATCACCCAACTCATCGTGAACGTCATCTCGGTAAGAGCCAACTCATGACATCGGTAAGCAGCACGCGCATATACTCAAGACAACGTACAGATCTTACGGCCGGGGGTCGCCATCGACTACGCGACCACCGCGATGACCTTTATAGCACCGTCCGTCCTTTCCCTCTTCACCTCTCCCGAGTCGAACGCTGACACCGCTCGTACATACAAACAGGCTCACATCAATCCTGCTCACGCGATTCTACTTCCATCTCCAGGAGACGGCTCATCCGCCTGCAGACGCCACCGCATTGCCCGGGCCCTGTCGCTCAACATCGTCCGCCCGGGGCTCCCCGTCGCAGTTCGACTTCTCGTTCGGGGATATCGACGTAGAGCTTCCGCCGTCGGTGCCGTGCGACGGGGAGAGCAGCGGCTGGACGTCGAGCGCGGGTTCAGGCGGGCGGTGTTGATGGTTTGAGAGGGGACACTCGCTGCAGTGGTACGCACATGATAGAGTGTTTGTAAGACTATCGAGCGGTCTCCGAGGTGGTACGCGCGGGACAGGACAGTGTTTGTAAGACTATCGGCTCGTCTTGTTGTATCAAGCTTCGTAGGGACATCACTATCTCATCGCCATTCGCCGTCACACTCCGCGCCCAACCCCATTCCCGTGCTCGTGCCCCATCGACCCTTCGTCCGAGTCGCCCACCGTCTGGCTGAACCCGCCATGAATGTGGACGTCCCTTGTCCAGTAGTCGACGTCCGCCCGCGCGAACTCCAACACGCCCAGCTCGGTCTCCCCGCCCGAGAGATGCTCGACCTCGCACGCCGCCTCCTTGAGGTTGACGAGGAAGTTCGAGATGAGGATCGCGGTAAGGCTGGCGTACGCCCCTTCGACCGCCTCGACGGTGTTTCCCGGGCGGAAGGGCACTGTGATCTAATAGTTGTCCCGGCGTCAGCAAGTCCGGGAGGTGATGACAGGGTGACCCATACCGCGAGCACGTTGAGCAGCAGGTGGAAGGTGTTCATCGCCGTGAGCGTCCTGGATAGACACGGATCGTCAGCGTAGGGAGCTTCGCATATGGGTAGGACGTACACGAAGTATATGCCACCTGTCGCCACATGGTTCAGTCGGTCTTGAGCAAAGGAATGGCGGACACGGACTCGCCGTTTTCGTACAGCACGCTTGTTAGTGTCGTTCTCCTTCCAAGGAGTCGTCGCACGTTGCGGGAGCGATAGGACCGGGTAGTCATCCAAGTGAAAGCGACCACGATGGCGTCTGCGCATATGAGTGGGAGGCGCGCAACGATGCTCACTGGAGGTGCCAACGGTCAGCGTGCTTAGTGATAACTCAAGAAATCGAGGATTTCACAGCTAGTATATGAGTTCGGTCAGTCCCTGATCCAGGTGTCGGCGAACGGGAGACGAGATGAGTACCTTTGCGACATCACGAGTGAGACGTTCTCGATGGTGTCTCCCGGGTCACATCCCATCTCTGGATATATCCTCACGGACATGAGGGGTACCTACCAGAAGCAACGCCGTCGGTCGTTCGCCTATAGTCTTCGTACTGGAAGTAGAGCTTACCAGGTTCCCCAGCACGGGGCTCATCGAGAGAATGAAGACGAGGGCTGCCCACCGCCGCTTCTGCCGTAGTGCGTACACGCGCAAGCTCGAAAATGCTGCACAGTTGTCATAGCGATATTTAATATGTGTGCTGTACGGTGGGTGCTCACCTGCCCACACCACATACTGGGAGTACTCGAGGGCGTACCCCGAAGCCGCAAAGGCGGCGCACCTAGTGGATATATGAGATGCTTGTGCCAGTCAGACCTGAGGAATCGTGTTACGCTTACGTCTTGTCGAGACGTCGTCGAGCGACAACACCGTGAGCAAAAAGATACAGAAGAACAAGATATTGGAGAAGGCACACCGTATATGAGTGCGCAACGGCGTGTCCCCACATGGGGGCGTTGTACACGGACCACGCCAGCGCGAGGTAACGATTGGCGAAGAAGAGGACGCACGCGCCAGACAGCGTGCGTCTCCAGAAGAACGCTACCTCCTTGTCAAGGGTGAGGAGGTGGTGCCACACGAGGAGGCCTGGATTGTGCGCAACGTTAGTCGCATGCGTTGAGCAGCCGCCAGAAGCAAATGTACTCATGATTGCGATAGCGTGATAGCGATATGCGGTGCTGACGGCGGGGGTCAGAAAGAAGTTGCGCATTGCGCAGTACGAGAAGTAGTACTCACTCGAAGTCTCCGCCGGGATTTTGCTTTTGAGCACTCTGGATAGCCTCCGAGATATCAGCGTCATTCATACTTCCCTGTTTACGCCAGACAGCTCGCCGATGCAGGGGTTCCAAGACGCACAAGACGCAGTTGGCCTGAGGAAGAATGACGGGCTGCGATACAGTGCTGGTTGCTCTAGCGCGAGTCGATAGCAAGCTGTTACTTGATGCCCGAACGGAGACATGATAAGCAGGATGCACACGAGTACACAAGGTTTGGGTTGACGTACCGAGGCCGACCCGGCGGCGCCGGTGTGAGAGCTCCCTTTGGCTCGCGATATGCACGGCCGGCCATGCGAGCGAAATCCAACCTGTATTCGAGAGGAGACGAGGCCCATCAGGTTGGACGTATACGCAAACAGGGGTGCAATTCGTCCGACTGAGGTCGGCATTCGAATATTGACGGAGTCGGGAAGTATATGCACAGCCGATTCATCACGATCGAGTTACAAGGGAACGGTGGAGCTCTCAATGAGACCCGTTGTCTACTATCCATTGCCGGGCGTGGTACGAGTTAGGCCGATGCGCGAGATGGGACTCCGACTGTCACAGAATCTTCAGACACCTCGTCCTGCCCGTATGCACCATCGTCCTCATCACGAGCCGTCGCACTCGATCGGCCGCCCGAGCGAAGCTCGCGGGCCCAGGTGTCGACGTCCGCACGAGCGAACTGGAGAATGTCGGGGACGGATCCCGAAGACCTCGGCATCCTCCAGCTGTCGCCATCGCTGGATACGTCTCCGAGTCTGGAAGCGTTGGACGCTTCTTGGAGCCGGATGAGGAAGTGGGAGATCAGGATAGTGGAGGCCGTGGTATACGTCGTATACGTGAGGTCGGCGAGAAACGCTGCCATGCCCCCTGGCGTAGACTGTAAAGGATATTAGCCCTGAGCATGCTGTGGTGGACGAGATATGCGACATGTGCGTACTGCGAGAAGGCAGAGCACCATATGAAGCAGGTTCATCGCAGTCAGAGCGCTAGATAATATACCTATACTTTAGTATCGTCACCGGGCTATTCTATGCCGATAGGACAACTTACACGAAGTAGATTGCGCCTAGAAGAATCGTTGTAGTCAGCTTCGAGACGCTCGATGGGAACGTGCTGTTCAAGCTCACTATTCTGGTACAACACGCTTGCCAACGTCGTCATCCTCCCGAAGCAGAGGATGCCCACCTGGTTCTGGTATGCGCATGTCTCTGCCCAAGTCACAATTACGACGATTGCGTCGCCGACCAAGAGAGAGACATGGATGACGATGTCCACTGGTGTGGAGAGCGTCAATGTGTGACTGGAATGAAGAAGAAAACCTACGCGACTAACGTCTAGATTCCCATCAGCATCTACGGCAGTGGAAATATGAAGGTCACTGACATACGTGTCAACTCAATCGGCTGAGAATTCACTGTAGCACAACCTAGCGTAGTCCCGATACGGAACATTTCGACCGCTTGAGACCGAAGTCCGTACTACCGAAACAGTCAACCATATGCCACCAGCTCTACACGCTGCGCCACTCACTAGACCAATGATGAATGGACCCATACAGAGCAGAAAGACAAGAGCTGCCACAGGCCATTTCCTCCGCAGCGCGTACGCTCGGAGCGAAGAGAAAGCTGCACCTGACATCAGAACCCCCAGAAATACGCCCAAATCTACTGAGAGCCTCTCACCTGCCCAGACAACGTACCGAGAGAGGTTAAAGACGACCCCAGTGTATCCCCGTGTCATACATCTACCAGAATGAGGTCATAGTCAGCCGGAGGCGGAAACACGGCCAGCGCGTAGAGTTGGACACTGCGAGGGTCGTGACACTACTCACCCCTGGGAAGATAGTTGCGTCAGTGAATACGAGTTTCGCGATATGACGCATACAACAGCTTACTGCATATGAGCTAGGGGATCCCCACCACGGTGCCACATGGATGGAGTCGATAAGAGCGAGGTATTGATTTGCCAGGAAGAGCAGACTTGCTACAGAGATCTTACATCTCCAGAAGTATTCGACCTCTTTGTCGAGTGTAGTAAAAGAATACCAGATGAGGAGCGCTGTTTCCAGTACGTGTCAGCAGAATGTCATCGTCGCAGTCCACAGACGTACCGGCAGTGGCCGTGAAGTAGTAGTTTGATACGACTCTGGAAAATTGTATCAATACTGAGTCCGATTCCGTGAACGTGGCCGATCTCACGCACAATTGCACGTAGCTATGTGGCGACGGAGTTGAGGTGAAATTCATGCCGGCTGTTTGGAGGTCGTACATCTAGACTGGTGTGGGCGAGGGCAAACAGCAAGACGAGGGCGGGGAGCGAAGCAAGACACTGGACAATGAGGGGGAAGAGCGAGAACTCGTTTGATAAATCAGACGGCTCAGGACACCATCGATACATATCCAGACACATCCCGTAGGGGAACCACAACAGACCGCGATGGCGATACGAACAGCCACAGGTGCCGGCTGCACAGGACAGAAGTTGGCGTCAGCGTCAACAACTCTGATAAGGTGCCAGCGCACACATCACAGTCCTATCCTGAGAGAGATGCGCCAGACGATGCGAACTGAGTGTACACGACAGCAATTCGGTCAAGAGAAGACATACCCTGTACACTGAGATCTCAAACCCCGGAGTCTCCCGTTCAATCGAGGACGGCTCCTGCTACTAACACGAGCCGATGCAGATGTTCCCGAGGAGTGTGAGGTGACCACTCGGAGTGTTGCGTCTGAGGATGGATCCGGCAACGGGATCAGATGCCGAGAGAGGATGGGCGTCCGAGCCGTGGGCGCGAGTCCTACAGCCAAGCTGGTTGATATGCGCTTTGTCTAGTCGCAGCGACAAGCAACTCTCGCCAAGAGACAGTGGAACAAGAGCGGTGTGGAACGAACTGCACATGGCGGAAGCGGTGAGAGGGAAGTTCGACACGGTGCAGGTAGACGCCAGACAGCGAGGAAAAGAGCGTTCTCCGTGTTTGCCGGAGTAGCGTCCGCTCGCGCGTACTCGCAGACATTTTACAGACTGACTCCCGCAAGCTATGTTGAGCTCCCTCGGGGCCCTCAGGGCTCTGCACATTCGATCAGGTACTGGACATACCCAACACAGATCCGGTGCCCATAGACGAGTCGTTACTGCGCAGGGAGCGCGAATGATAGGTACCGCCACTCTCGCCGGCCTCTATTCAATCAAGTTCGCGCCACACCCTCTCGAAAGCATCCGTACACTCTTCATTTCATGCCTCATACTCTGCGATCCCACCGCCTATCGTCGGAAGAGGCTAAAACGAGTGTTTGATCCAGTTGTCGGTATCGGCACGCACGAACAGGAGCACGCTGAACGAGCCCGAGCTGGAGTCGGTCGGACCCGCCTTCGAACCACTTGGAGGAGTAGCGGACGCAGTCGCGGCCTCTTGAATTTCCATGAGGAATCCCGTCATGGACGGACGGGGTGAGCTGCAGAGTCAATGTCAGATGAAGGTTTGGTATCGGGACGAGAATCGGAGAGCCTTACGGATATCATGAACAAGGCAAAGTAGAGCACGTTCATCGTCGTCATGACTTTGACGATGGAAGACGTGAGTCTCATAGCATGTGTCTGTCAAAGCCTCAGGGCGGCGCACGTAAAATACACGGCTCCTACGTGGTTCCGCGAACGCGAACATTAGTCCCGAGTCCATCGACTTCGGTGGAGCCATGGGTCGGGCTCACCATTTTTGTTCAACACGCCGGACAGCCGCGTCACACCGCTGAAATATCGTCGTGCACCCCGGATTTGATGGTAGTACGTTGTGGCCCAGGTGATAACCAGCGCAATAGTTAGGTCAGCCGGCGACTAAGCAAATGACACCCAAAACAAAATGTGCGTACTAGAGGCGGCGGCGACAGAGTAGCCGCTGACTGTGCTGGAGTGTCGTATATTAGTTATGCTCAAGGCGCAAAAAGTAAAGAAAGCTCACGCGAGGTAGGAACTGGCCACAAGGTCTACGGTACCTTCTGTGCTTGCTAGAGCTTTACGGGTCAGAGAGCCCTTCGTGCCCACATATATGAGAACCCACAGAGAAAGCGCACGCAGGCGGGATTCAGACCTAAGTTGGGGGGCGCAGCGAGAATGGTGACCCCGCTGACTGGAATCTGGCAGGCGGCGGTGTGCATCATGATGATCACGAGGTACAACTCCCTGAGACGAGAACGTAAAACCAAGGGAAGGGGAGGATTGAAGTTGCGAAGGCTGAGGAAGTATCACGTCTTCGAACGACCATGATGCAAAGTGTAAACTTTGACGGTCTGGATATCCGAGTTCGCGGACATCACATGGGCCTGTGAAGAGCCTCAATCATACCGATCGGTCGCAAAAAATATACGTGAGTTCATCATAAAGTTGGACGTACTTGAAGTGGCCCAGAGAACCTCGGTGCTCACTTGTGTTCAGAGAGAGCCAGACCGCTGTGGTGCTGACACATGATTGTTGGGGACCGGTGAACGTCGAACCGTGCAGAAACTCCACTTCTGGGTGCCTCCAAGTCTCTGCGGGAATTGACAGGTCTCTGCAACTAGCCTCAGCCTCATCGTCGACGCAGAACGCCTAGAGACTCACCCCGCGAAGCACTTGCACCGCCGCACCGTTGCCTTTGGGCCGTGATACTGTAGCTATTCGTGGTAAATGTTGCGCATAGCGTGTCCTCTATCCCGGGAGACGTACAGGCATGAACTCGGAGTTGCATGGTTGGAGACAAGGCGAGTCGTCCGGGACCGCGACGCTTGATCAAGCTTGGCTGTTCGATCTTATCTTATCTTATCTAACCACTACTCACCACCCGTGAGCGTCTTGCCAATGGAATCCGTCGACGGAGCAGGCTTGCCGTCGTCTGCACCTGAGCCATAACGTTGTCGCACGAGTAACTCCTACTCGATCAAGACAAATGTCCTTTGCCTCTACCCAGTGTATTTCAAAGACTGGAATCTTGTTCTACGATCAACTTCTCCGGCTCAGCGCTCAGGTGTCAGGAAGTACCCTCGAGACATCGGATACAAGGCCAACCGTCTATGCGAGACTGAGCGCAAACAACCCTCTTCACCGTAACCTCCGATGGATCGGTAGCATATGTTTTTGTAGCTCTGACGATCACCGTCTTTAGTGTCTGGGTTCCCCGTCTAGCTAGAATGATTGGGTTCCTTCAAACATCGACATCCCCGAGCCTGTGCGTCTCGTTATTTCTCACCGAAGCGCCACCTGAGAGGGCATATATAGCGACCTCGTAGGTTTTTCGTCTCTCCAATCCGTCTATTGACTTTGCGCATATATCACAGAGGTCAGAACCATGTACAACAATCTACTAGAAACTAGCTCGTTTTCGACCGCGACGGACGCGTCGGCTCGCCTTAATCAGTGCGTATCCCGTCCGTTACATCATTCTGAACTGCAAGCATATACCTCCATCTATAGGATTGCATCAGGCTACTTTACTGCGGCCACTACAGGTGAGCTACCGTCTGTCATCAACGTAGTGTCGACGCCTCATCTTGGCTGGGAATGGTGTCGTGGTAGTGCTGATTCTATGGAACTACGTCCTCTCCTTCGACGAAGAAGTGGCTTTTTTCTGGACCCGGAAGTACTCGGGTGCTTCTGCCCTTTCTCTTGCCAACCGATACCTCTCCCTTGGTCGGGCATTCTATGCTCTCTCGCCCACGAGCAACAGCTCGCTCAATAGCGTGAGTCCTCGTGCCGTATCTTCCAACGTCAATTCTCCATTAACCTTACTTGTACATTTGTAGAGGCGCGTTTCGCACCTGATGTACTGCAACTACACCGACCAACTAACAGTGACTACGTTCATTTTGTAGAGAATGCACCGCGAAAGCGTTTACTCTCCTTTTTCTCGAGATTTCCCAGTATGCCGTATGGGCAAGTGAGTACCTATCATCGGTTCGCGGGTAGCAGTCTAGGCTCATTATTAAGATAGTATTCTCCAGTCTCCGCGCTTATGCGTTGCGGAGACAATGGGTATGGGCAGGGCTCGTGTTCCTCCTGTCAATCGTCCAGATTGTAGCCAGCGCAGCAGTGAGTTCACCGAATCCCGATGCAGTGACCAAGACAGCGATACTCATAGAGGCGTAAAAAGTTGATACTCGTATCGCAAGGGTCATCCGTCAGCGCAGACACCGGATGCGCCATAACACTACATGGCACAACCTTGCGGTCGGAGTGGATGTGAGTATGCTTTTACGCGTTCTTTCTTTCTTCTGATATTGACTGGCGGCGATACATAGTGGTCAGTGCCCAGGTTTCATAATCGGCGGTACTAAGCCTGCAGGCTCCGACGCTGAAGCTTTATTCCGTATCAGCTGTCATTTGCGCCCGTACTGGGCTAATCGTCGGCGACGTCATCGTCGTCGCCATCACTTGGGTGTGCGCCGATGTCACTCCCGCCCAGGACGTCCTCAAAGCTATCGGTCGGGCGAAGACCCTGTCGAGCGTAATGTATCAAAACGGTAAGCACAGACCAAATACGTCTTTTCTATCACTCTACCAGTTATATGGGGCTGAGGCGACCTCGTGGCCGGCATGGGCTCTGTTGTATGCGTCGCTAGGCGCGCTCTACTTCGTGTAGGTGACCTCTGCCGCGTTTCCAGGCGCGAAGCTCAACGAAGATGTGCATAGGGCATCGACATCCCTCAACGCGCTAGTCCTGGTTCTCTACGTAATTACCGTGCGTTCCTCACGACGCCCATGCGCCTACTAACCTATAACCATCACCCACGTTCGCCGGACAGTGCACCTCGAGGCGCAGTGCCGGGCTCAGCCTCTTCGCCAACTTCGTCGAGACCATCTACGCTGCGCTCGTCGCGATCCTCACCACCAACTTCCTGGTCAAACTCCAGGAGGCTGCGAATGCGTCGACGCGGCTCTCGAGCCACTGGCGCTCGCAATCGGGCCACGAGCCGCTCAGCGTGCTGCAGTTCGCCCGCGCCGACGTCGATAACCGGGCGCGAGACGTGCACTCGATTGTCGTAACCGGAGATGGCGGTGAAGGGTCGGAAATCTGGCTTTCCGGAGAAGCAACGGCAGTGCCGCGATACGACGGCAGTCCGCTGTAGAAAATTCCAGGGAGTTGCAGGGACGTGACGGCAAGCAAGCTCAGAGCGAAACAGAATTTTCTAGTACTAGGCAGTACCCCGTCCAAACGCGTAGCGAATCGGACTGTGAGCGAGCTTTCGTGTACCGTACGAAAATTAAGGTTCGCCCTCCGACACGCCACCCACCACGGCAGTTGCCGTACCCCTAACCTCAACCTGCGTCACGCCCTCTCGGCAACTGCTTCGAACAACGCCCTCCCGTCCAAACCTCCCACGCGTCCTTCAGATGATCGTGTGGCCGAGTTCGAAGCTGCGGATGGCCCGGTCGTCATCGAGGTGGTCGTCTTGTGAAACCGTGAGATTGGCCGCCCCCGACTGCGTCCCTTGAGTTGGCGCCTCGTTGCAGTACGCACGAATATGCCCGGACTTGCCGCACTTCCAGCACGACGGTGGTCCACTTGGCTGCGCACCCGGTGATGGCGTACCTTGACGGCTCCTCCCCTGCATGCTCGACCCAGCGGTCACGAGCGCCCTCTGCTCCCCACCTCCTCCCAACCGCGTCTCATCATTCCTCCGGCGGACTTCTTCATTCAACAGGCGTCTCACAACGTGCGGCAGCGACATGACGGAATCGGGTGTGGCATCGAGGGAAATGACGAATGATTCAAACGATGGACCGAGACCGTTCGTGAGCGCAAGGATCTGGTCTTCGTCTTCCATGTGCACGCCAGTGTCCTTCAGCCGATACGCGAGAGTCTTCACCCGACTGATCCAGGCCGTCATCGTTTCATCCTCAGCCTTCTTCAGGCGTAGGAATTCACGACGCAGGGAAAGACGAGTCGCGAAGCCCTTGGCGATGTGGACTTCCGCCAACGTCTGCCAGACGATACGGGGATCGGAGTCACGTACGTGGACCAGCTGCGACGTCTCCACCTTCTCCACAATCTCTGCACGCGCCTCCGCCATCAGGTCGGCATCCCGCCCAGCTGTTACGACCCGTGCGACTATTTCTTCACTTCACTTTACCTCCGCATTTTTCGGTATTTTAACCTCCGCTTTTCCGGGACTTAACTCCCGCTTTTTCCGGTATTTAACTACCGCGTTTTCCGGTGCTAACTACCGCATTTTCCGGGGCTTAACCCCCACATTTTCCGGTATTCAACCACCGCGTTTTCTACTACTTAACCTCCGCTTTTCCGATACTCAACCACCGCGTTTTCCGGTACTTCAACCACCGCGTTTTCCGGGACTTACCTCCGCATTTCCGGGACTTACCTCCGAACCCCCGAGAATCCTTCCTTATTGCACATGTTTCAGATTGCGCCATCCCTATTTGATATTCCCATACAATAGCTCTATTGTCTTCACCTTCGGAACTCCCTTTCCGTATGCCTCTTATTGTCTTCGTTCACAATAGGCTTACTTACTATATATACTGAGCTGGGCCATTGTAGTTACTCAGCTCGAATATCTCGTTACATCCTCGTTTACATCCTTGCTACACTTCCCCAATCCATCTACTTGTCAACCCCCGAACCCCCGAACTCCCGTACCCCCGAACCCCCGGACCTCCGACCAGCCTTGCTCTAAGTCCCGGGGCCTATGCCCCGGACTTCTGAAATAGAGGACAACGGATCAGGTCCCAGGGCGTTGCCAATAGCCTCGCCAAAGTCCTCCCTTCGCTGAGTTGTCTTGCTTCTCGAACTACCCCCGAAATCCCGAACTCCGGACCTACGTACCGCCGGAGTTAACCCCCGCATTTTCGGGGTTTAGCTCCGATAACCCCCGCGTTTTCGGGGCTTGGCGGTTAACCACCGCATTTTCGGTGTTTCGCGAATAACCCCCGCGTTTTTCGGGTTTTCGGACTTCAGCTCAGCACGTCCCTAACACCAGCCAACTGCGCCTTCACCCAACTCTCCTCGTCCTCCTTCGACGTCGACTTCGGAGGTGTGAGGTTTGGTTGCACAACCTTCCACAGCTTCTTCTTGACGAGAAGCGCCTCCATGCGGAGTGCCCACTCCCAGTAGTTCGTGTCATTGAGGGAGGGAAAGCGGACGAGGGACAAGTCGACAGACATCGCAAACAAGCAGCAAGCAACAAACAACAAGCAACAGACAGGCTGGGGCAGTGTAGTACGCGTTTGTGTAGAAAATTCCAGGGAGTTGCAGGGACGCGACGGCAAGCAAGCTCAGAGCGAAACGGAATTTTCTAGTACTAGGCAGTACCCCGTCCAAACGCATAGCGAATCGGACTGTGAGCGAGCGTTCGTGTACCGTACGAAAATTAAGGTTCGCCCTCCGACACGCCACCCACCACGGCAGTTGCCGTACCCCTAACCTCAACCTGCGTCAGCGTCATCCGCTCGAAAACGAACTCGCCGACAGAAGCGCATGAGATACGGCTAGCGTGGCATTCAGGTATGAAATTCGCATAAATGCGCGCACTGTGCGGGGATTCACGTGCCTGTCGCAGAGAGAACAACAAATGCGTCTCTCATGAGGGCGCACTTTCTAGTCTGCACAGTCTAAAGAGAATACATTGAGACCTTGGCAACGGATTTGAGTGAGAGGACAGCTGGCGCGTTTTGCGGCGATGGCGTCCGTGGTGAATGCTGCTGATAAGCCGTCGTATATCGTCTACACGGGTTCCCGGAGCATACACTGGTAGGAACACTGTGTAAGCAAAGCCGACGCCGATCCAAACTACATGCAATGCGTATGGCGAGCTGACGTAGTAAATGATGCTAGCCTTGTCACTTGAAACCCGCGAACGTCCAACCCTCCGGGAGCTCCAGGTATGGGTGCGCCCGTAGCTCTGCGGCCGAAGGGCGATCATCAGGGTTTCTGCGTCTGGTGTCAGCCCAGAAGCACATTCAGAGAAAAGCGCAAAAACATACGCGACGAAGCACTTGCGCCGGAAATCGTCTGCAAGAGTTGAGAGCTCAACGCCCCCGGGTAACGGCGGGACATGTTTTGTATGATACAGCTGCAGGATATGAGCGTCATCAAATGAGCGCGAAACATCGAACGAGACGCAAACGTACGTGGAACAGGACCGCCATCGCCTCATGCCCGTGCCAGGGTCGCTTCCCCGTCCACATCCCTTGCGCAACGCAGCCGACGCTCCAGATGTCCATCTTCGGATCGAAAGCGTTTCCCAAGAGCACTACGACCTCCGGGGCCATCCAGGACACGGTGCCGTGCATCGTTGTCTGTGCGCCTGCCGCATCGACAGTCTCGCTGCGCTCGTAGATGTCGAAATCGAAGAGCTTGCACACGCCGTTGGTCTCGACAAGGACGTTGTCCGCCTTGAGATCCTGGGATGCTGAGGTCAGCGTGGGCGCTGCCTTACCTGATACCATGCTCACCCGGTGAGGAAATCCACGAGAATGCAAATACTCAAGGCCGCTCAAGATTTGACCAAGGAACGACTGGGTGACTGCTCGGAAAAGGGGCCGTGTTTGCGCAGACAGCTAGCGATTGAGCCGCCTGGCACGTACTCCATGAAGCTATGCCGAGACGATCAGTAACTCTCTGCCGCCGAAGTTCATCTCGTGACGCGCTCACACGTTCAAGAGACTTGTTGTCTCCTCAATGCAGAGATACTGCACTACGTTCGGGTGGCACAGATTCATAACGGCATCGAGCCTGATTTTCTGTGCCCCAACCGAACGAGATCCATCCTCGTCCGACCCGACCGTGGGCGGGATCTCGATCTGCTTGACTGCCATCATCTCCCCGGTGGCGCAGTTGAGGGCCAGGTATACTTTTCCCCGTCTGCCCTTGCCGATGAGCTCGCCCCTGGCCCATCGGAAGGTAGCTACTTGCACATATCAACATGAGAACTCGGACCGAGGACAGTGAACTCACGCCTCGTGTCATCGCCGGCTAAGGATGCCTCGCTCACAGACGACACCACGAAAGAATTCTCGAGGTCTCGCTCAGCGAAGTATTCACCAAACTGTGTTGGCACGGCGTCGGGAGGTGGACGGGGCATTGCGATGTCATCTGCTGAGTTGTCGTCGGAAATGCTTTGGCGTCCGTCGTCCACGATAGGCACACGCATGGTATCTGGAAATCCAAGGGTCAGATCTTCAGACGTCGCAGACAGTGAGAACGTACGGGACTTGCAGAAACGAGCACAAGGAGGTGTGGTCCGTGCCCGACGCAACCCCGGTGGCGACGGATCTCCAGACTGGACAAGCTCAGGCATGCGGGCGGGCTTGCTGCGGTTGGCTGTGCGCGCACACGCGCCGGGAGATCTGCCAGACGTAGGACGCAGATACGGGAAGCCTTCCCGTACCGCGGTACATATGGAGTGCCACGATGCGCCTAAACGGTTTGGGCGCATCCCCCGGCCTCTTAGAGCCTCTTAGTCGAGCCGATCAATGCTGTTGAACGTAGAAGCGCATACATTGGTGCACCCGTCAGGCCCGTTGTGCATTGAGTCGACAAGGAGACGTGAAGATGAGGAGATATCCATGCTCCGGTCGAGGTCGTAGAGGTGTTATGATTCCAACCCAGCACTGAGCGCTGAGCAGTAGTTAGTTTGGGGTAGAGAACGGTGAAAGCAAGACGGGTCGAGGGAACTGAGCAACCTGATCTTATCTTATCTCGGTACTTGCGATCGGGGGGCGTACTGTCCGCCCAATGATATACAGTTACGGCCATCCTCCTTTCTCACTGTCTCGCTCAGGAGTATCGGCTACTACTATGTTTTCAACTTCTCTGGATACCTAGCGGTTTGGTTCCTCACAATCGCCAGGAATGTCGCGTTATACTAGGACCAGTGCCGCAGGACTCCAGTCGACCTTTCGAGCGAGACTCGGCGCGAGCTCACGTTTCCTCATCTCACTATCTCCGACTCGCCGGAGGACATCAACCTGCGACCTTCGCAAAGAGTGAGTGAGTGAGTGAGTGTTATATTTCGATCTCGCACGCGCATACATCTCCCTAGTCGTAGGCTAGCCTTACATAATGTATCGTAACATCCTATGACACTGCCAACCTCTACGACTCATATGCACGTCCGAAACACAAGAGCACTACTTGAATCTCCCGCCGGACAGTGCAAACACCTGGCCACGTCGTTATCCGCAAGTTTGACCAGCCGTATTTCGTTCTTTTCTCCCTGGCTTTGATCTGCGACATGTGTCGCAGACAAGCAGGCGCCTCATGTCGGCATTACCTGGGGTAAAACCGGGGAAAAATGTGCAAAAACCCCGGTGTCGAAGGGTGCTCCTGCACGCTCCAACAACACTCCCCCAGGCCCAGGAGAAGAAGACGGGCCAGTCGTCGTTACGCATCGACTCAGGCAGGTAACCCGACCCGTGTCGCCGCTGTAAACCCATCCGGGAGAAACCAGCAGGGAGTGGATGGCAGCGCGGTCCTCCACGCATATGATAGCCATCACCACGGAAGCAAAAATCAGGTTCCAGTGTGTGCACGTCCAACAAGGACATACTGTAGTTGCCCTTAATATGAGCAGGGGAGAACAATATATAATCATACAGGTACAACATCGTAGTCAGCGCCGCGGGGAGTACATTCCCACTGTAGTCATTGCCCGTTAGAATCATCAGCAGTTCCAATGGCTCGCAATGGTCACTGACATGGCGGATGAACTCGGGGGTGGTTGTGACGATGAGACACGGGTCCAGCAGGCAGGTCGCGAGGAATTGCCAGTCCATTGAACGCCGGCACACGTGTAGCATGGCTGGGAGGCGAGCGCCGTATCTCCCAATTGGGAAGTGTCCAGGGCGCCTCGCCGCAGTCTCGCGGCAGCGTAACGTCTATGAGGCGCAACGACTGTTGGTGCGCTATGATGTGCGCTGTAGGGTGGTCTCGGCATCAGGGACGAGGTGACAGCCTGCACCAATGACACAGGAGGGTGTGTGTGATCACGGGCAGTGAAGTGGAGGACATTTTACGGGCGGGGAAGTAATTCCTCACGCGGTGTAAGCTGCAAGTGCGGTACATCCGGTCTCTCCGTTTGCCATCCACCCTCAGGATGTCCGTTCAGTGGCCAATAACATCATTCAGAAGCCTAGAGATAGGTCTGCGATGTCATGGGTTGAATTATGGAGCCCGAGAGTACTGGACCGAGGAGATGTGCCTCTTGATGATGGCGGAGGTGGTGTCGTCGATCTCTCTCGGAACGCTCGACGCCTCAAGGTCCGTGATCACATCCCACTGAGTTGATAGAGTTCCGGCCGACGTAGGCACTCCAGAGTCGGAGTGTCTAGCCGTCTCTCACCACAACGCCACGAGCGACTATATATGTGCATGATTGGCTCGCTGTACGGTGGTTCAGATGTGTCTCTTATTACCTTGCAGACTTCGTGTATATGACCCCTGACGCCGGTATGAAGTACAGCAGCCCACCAGATTCTAGCCCAACTTCGCCATCGACGGATGCTGCGAGTCTTTACCAGTGCGTATGTTAGCCTATCAACCTCATGTATGTACTCTGACGCGTTATGCAACTCCCGATACGCAGGAGCGCATCAGACTATTACACCTTTGCTGCGACCGGTAAGCTGCAGCCTATTACACGAACGGTGCCAGGCACTCGCTGATCGACTGCCGGTCGCGTCGGGCAGCGCTACTCGTTTGGCACTATCTCCTCACCCTCGACAAGGAAGTCGCCTTCTTTTGGGCGCGCAGAGGTTCCGGCGCCCGCATCCTTTTTTTCGCCAACCGCTACCTCTCCCTCGTACGGGCGGTCTACGCGGTATCACCATGGAATACCAGTGCGCTGAGTGAGGTGAGCTTTCGTCTCTCGTTGCCCTTGCTTTTCCTTCTGAAGCTTAACGTACGCACGCCTAGGGGTAGGTCTACTCTGATCTATCGCGACTCACAGACCGTCTGATCCTGAATCATCTATACATTCATAGACAATGCACCGCCAAGGCCTTCACGTTCCTGATCATTGAGGTCATCCAGTATGCGCTATGGGCATGTGAGTACGAACAGAGCCACCGCATATTCAATAGGAATACTTACTGCACGGGAAGCATTCTCCGCTCTCCGTGCTTACGCCTTACGGAGAACGTGGGTGTGGGCGGCACTCATCTTATGCTTGTCATTCATCCCGACCTTGGCTAGCGCAGCGGTGAGTCTCTCAAGACCCATGCGACAGACAGAGTACTCATACATTCAAAGGTGATGCTCCGCTGGGAGGGTTCTTCGGTCAGACCTGGGAGTCGGTGCACTATTGCACTCCACAGCAGGACATCGAGATCAGAGTGGATGTGCGTGACCCGCGCCGCGCAGCCCCTTTCATCTTTCTCTCTACAACGATCCTGACCTATCCCATCGCATAGTGGTTAGTGTTTCCTTGCCAAAACCGGCGGCGCGTCGGCTTTACTGAATTGCACGACACTTCAAGTCGTTATGTCGACCCGCGTCGGGCTCATCATGGGAGAGATCATGGTAGTGGCTATCACCTGGATGGCCACCGCCGCGGCGAGCCGCTCCCAAGACATCCTCAAAGCCACTGGCAGGTCGAAGACTCTATCACGGGTCATGTATGAGAACGGTACGTTCGAAGCCGCATGCAATCTGCGTAACATGGCACTGAGACGGCTGCTCTACATTGACGGAAAACCGCACACCCTGCATCACACATTAGGCACGTTCTACTTCGCGTGAGTATGTTCCGCAACCTCCGGCTGGTTCCCTTCTTTAATTGCGACTTTTGCAGCGCGTCGACTACTCTCAACGTACTGGTGCTCGTCTTCTACGTGATTACCGTGCGTTCCGTTCCATCACTCGTACGACCGCCCTTTCACCAGACGTGGCCGGCAGTGCACCTCCCGCCTTTCGCCCGACAGCCCCATTACGCTCTTCGCCAACTTCGTGGAAACGATATACGACGCCTTGGCCGTCATCCTCACCACCCACTTCCTCATAAACCTCCAGGAGGCCGCGTGCGCGTCCACGCGAGTCTCCAGCCACTGGTCGTCCGCATGGGAGTCGCAAGGGCCGCTCAGCGTGCTTCAATTTGCCCGCGCAGACGTCGACAATCTGACGCAGGACTTCATACTGTCGACCTCCCGTGGTGGGGGTGACGACGAGCTAGAATTCCGGGCCCCGGATTCTTCGAGTCGCTGCGCGGCAGCAGCCGTCTAGAGGCGTAATGCCCCATGGCAGTGCTCATTGTAAGTACTCTATGTGATGTCCGACGTTCCGAGCCCTGCTTACTCACAAAGTTAGGAGTTCGGGCTAGGGCTACTCGTCGTCCTCGCACTCGACACTAGTACTAATAGATGGGAGTATGTTAGGAACACCTACTAAAACTACGTCGACCGTCACCTGCACCTGTCTATGATGGAAATGTATCCCTCGCATCACCAACTGTCATGATGTAGAGTGCATGGAACGTCTACCTGAGGCTTCCTAACTCGCCGCCACACTTCCACCGACATTCCATGGCTTGACGGTGGCGGCAAATCAGTGCGATGTTCCAGCAGTGATGCGCCACCCCGAAAGCAGCGTACGTGCGGCGGACGTCCTAGGTGAGCCACGCGCAGTCCCATGTCCTATAGGCAAAGATTGGCTCTTATTGTAGAACCGCGCTCGCAGTTCATATGAGCTCTTTCAGACAACGGCTGGCTGGGCGCACACGCGGTATAAATTCCATCTGTCAGTGGTCAGATCGCAACTGGCGACTCACCGCGAGCGTGCGCTTTCCGGGTGGCGGGTCTCTATTGTACTACTCACGGGAGGCGTCATGCCGTTGGTGGCTATTCAAGAGCTCTGATACGCCATATTGTGGCAGGTACGTCAAATTTGAGTTATGAACCAAGATCTGTCGTCGTCTGCCGCCATGTTTGAGGTAGTGGACGGTAGTTGAACGTTGAGGAGAGAGTCGCGATCAAGACGGCCCCGGCGGTGCGGCACATCTATCCCCGACGAGCGACAGCATCCCCTGGCACGCGGCCTTCAGCCCTTCAGGTTCATGCAGTCTCGCATTCGATCGCGCTCCTCTTCATTGGAGTTATCAAGTGCTCATGGTGCTTGTTCGAGCCTCACTCTCTCATGGGTCTATCTGTATCACCCGGGGTATAGAACTTCAAGTCAACAAACTCGAAAAACGGTGATCCACGGCACATCACGCTGCAGGACGAAACTCTCGCTCGAAGTGGTGAGCCTGTGTGACTGAGCACGCAGTTATGCTCTTAGGGCCGTGGTGCACGCATGGCAGCTTATTGCGAAACGCCCGAAGAATCAAGTTCCCATCCACATCTGGTGATAGAGTTCGGTTCGGCCTTGACGTCCCCTGGCGTCAACCCAACATCGCTTACTGTGACACCGATGACTAGGTGTCTATATAAGCAACCCGTTCGTTCTGGTGGATCGCCCACGTTGCTCTGATACTCTTGCGGCCCGCATGTACTCCAACCGTACCGACGCGTCTACAATCAACTCAGGTTCGTCCGTACAAGAGGTACCGAGCTCATACCAGTGCGTACCCCACAGCTACAACTCAAACCGCCCTTACGAAAGCTTGTGTGCAAGGGTCGCAACGGACTACTTCACTTTCGCTACCACTGGTGAGCCGCAGCTTGTCCTTTTCTCTCCTGTACTGACTGGCTTTGCAGTGTTACTGATATGGCATTACATCCTCGCAATCGACGAGGAAGTGATGTTCTTTTGGACGCGCAGATACTCTGGCGGATGCATCCTATTCTTTGCGAATCGGTACCTCTCCCTCGGACGGGCGATATATGCTGTATCGCCTTGGAATACTAACGTACTACACCATGTGAGTACCCGTGCTCCTTCAGGTATACGCAATCTCCGTTCATACGCAATATGCACTCGTAGCGGCAAGTCGAACATCCGGTATCTGCAACTGCGCACTTCTACTGACCTGGCCCGTCACTCGCAGACAGTGCGCCGCGAAAGGCTACACCTTCCTTTTACTCGAGGTCTTGCAGTATGCTGTATGGGCAGGTACGCATTCGTTGTAGAAACCGGGGGGCGGCTGGAGCTCATCACGAGAACAGTCTTCTCCAGTCTGCGAGTTTACGCCTTGCGGAGACAGTGGGTGTGGGCCGCACTCGTCTTCCTGCTGTCGCTCTTCCCGATCTTGGCCAGTGCGGGCGTACGTGGGGCGAGTTCCAATCCGACCAACCGACCCCTCCTGACATAGACTGACAGGTGATACTACGGTCGCAAGGATCCTCAGTCGGCCACGACACCGGCTGCACGGTAACGATACACGGCACGGCGACGCGGTCAGAGTGGATGTGCGTGCCATCATATCCGGTCTACTACTCATACTCTTGCACGCTAACTTGAAGTGTCACGCTTTCGCAGTGGTCAGTACTTCGCCATGCTCATGTACCCTGCGACGCGTTATAAGCCGATACCTGCGTTTAGTCGTCATCTTTACACGTGCGGGGCTCATCGTCAGCGATGCCATTGTGGTGGCCATCACTTGGATGTCCGCCGACACGACATGCGCCCAGGATGTCTTCCGAGCCATCGGGAGGGCAAAGACGCTATCGAGTGTCATGTATAAGAACGGTGAGCGCGAGCCCATACACGTCTACCTCGCAAGTCCCCCGTATAACCTTCGCTGAACCGTATCGCCTCGCAACTTGTCCTAGGCGCGCTCTACTTCCTGTGGGTGGTTTCTGCAGGACGCTCTGCGCCATGCTAACCGACGATACGCATAGGGCGTCGACAACCCTGAACGGCATAGTCCTGATCCTCTACCTCATCACGGTGCGCTCTTCCACATCCCCGACGTGCCCATCCTCGATCCCGCATCCGACAGTGCACATCCCGGCGCGCGTCGAGCACATCCGGCCTCAGCATGTTCGCCAACTTCGCGGAAATCATATACGACACCTTCTCCGCGATCCTCACCACCAACTTCCTCATCAGGCTCCAGGAGGCCGCGCACGCCTCGGCGCGGGTCTCCAGCAACTGGCGGTCGCAGTCGCTCCACAAGCCGCTCAGCGTGCTCCAGTTCGCACGCGCGGACGTCGACAGCTGGGCCCGGGACACGTGCTCGGGTCCCCTGCCTGGTGACGACGGTGTAGAGTGCGAGGGTTGGACGGACGCGAACATGCGCATGGAGATGCATGTACTACGGTTACCCGGGTGATGTCCAGACGTATGTCGTTCGCATAGGTGTGCGCATCCGGTCATGCGCCCCTCAATGACAATGAATTCTGCCGGTAACATGATAATTTGAGGGTTATAATGACCCCACACCGTCTCCAGGCCTGCGCCGCGTCTGAGAGATAGAACATCTGTGCTGTGGCCGTCGACGCCGCCGGTTCCGCCACATCGCCGGTCACAGTCGTCCCGAGTTTATCGACGTCCGCCTTACTTTGGGGTTAACAAGCGGCGTATCCGTGTGATGAATCTCTCCTGACCTGAAGTCTGAACGAACAAATAGTCCTCGTTCGACGATGTGCCACAGCCGTCGCACTCTCCGACATCGCCGGACGCTCAGCCGCCCCCTGTGTCGTCGAAGAGGTACCCCGACTTCCGTCCGTGTCTCCTCAGCTCGGTCTCAAGGTGAGCCACATTAAATACGAGCTCGTTCCCGAGGGCATCGGCTCGGGCGTGTGAGGCTCGGGCGTGTGACCGTACTGGAGCTGACGCCGCGCAGATCGCACATGGGCGCAGAGAACACGTACATACAGTAGCGATAGGGCGAAGCCGCACAGGGCCGTCGTTGCCGCGACGCGGGCGTCCGAGATGGCAATTTACGGAGCTGTATCATCCTGGATATTTGAGCACTGACCCTACCAGCCCAGCCCCGCGGCTACCAGAGAGTGTGGCGTAGCGTGCCTCAGCTTACCCCGGGGCGCGACTCGAGAGCATAACTCGCGGACCTACCTCGATTCATGACATGTTTCGGTTGCAGAAGAGCGTAGCTCACCTGATAGCATGATCTAGAGTGCCCAGAGAATGCCGCGATGCCGGTACTGGTGATGTACGACGTGCCGGCGACCACGCTGAGGCGAAGGCAGTTGGATGGCCGTACGCGGATGGTGACAGCCACAAGCAGATGTTGACGTAGAGATGGCCAGTGTGAGACTCGTGGTTTTTCCCGGACGCTGACATAGAGCATGGATGTCGGGTAATCGACGGAGATGAGGTGGAAGACGTACCTGACGCGCTCTTGACTTGTGAGTCGTTACATAGCGGGAGCGGAGCGCTCGCTGACAGACTGAGAAGCAGCTGCGAAGTGAACACCAGAGTACAGCTTCGTCATCAGGTAGAACCCAGCGATTACAGAGGAATATACTAGCGAGATCGAGATCAAGCAAATGGGTGAACGCCGAGGATGCGATAAGCGACGTTTGACCAGAGAGCAGACCAGGTAGCACCCGAGAATCCAGAGTGAGCACCAGCGAGAAGATGCCTAGGTGAAGAATATTCGTATGAAGACGAAGCCGGACAGGTATAGAGAATGAACATGCCGGTGCTGAGAGGTGTCCGGACAGGTCCGCCGGTACGGCAAGAGCGTAGGAGGCCTACATCTTCCCGTGGCAGGACGATAGTATGTGCGTGACATATTCCCGCACTGACACGAGGAGAGGGAATGCGTGAGCACGCGCATGGGGAGGGAGAAACAAAGCAACGCGCTCATGGGGAGGATTTGCGTCCCTCCAAGGAGCCATTGTAGCGAGGTACAAGTAGTCGTGGGACAAAACGGACGTACCTTCTCTGCATAGGAGATTGGAAAACCCTGCGTGCGTAGCGCAAGCCGCACTCTTTCCCCTGGGACCCAAGAGGTTTCTCATGGGCCGCTGGTTTCGACGTTGTCCACACTCACCTGACCGCACTTATTAGACTATACCTGTCGACGGCAGTCATACCGCGCCGGCTTTGCTCAGGCCTTCACTAGATGCTGCGGCATTACGAGCGACACCGGAGGGACCGGCTCGCTGGAAGCTTGAACGTTTGAACTGTCTGGTGTTACTTCGCAGCCTGGTAGAATGCAAGTGACGTACCTCCGGCCTTCGACTCGGCTATACTCCTTCCATTTATCACCCGCACCGGATGCCGTAGCGCTGCGAACTGTAGATCTTGCCTGACGTTGACAGAGAACGACGTAGAGAGGAAGATGGAGGAAGCCTGGAGCTTCGTTTGATCGATGGTGTCCAGATTGATAAGCTATACGCTCCCTTAGTCGACTGGAGTATTTTTCGAGCTCCGCAAGTAAAGAACTGAGCGGGGCTTCACTAGAATAACCTACTCGCTACTTGCCATTAACTATGATGTCAACAGTCACCTCGCCTTCATCTCAACCACCATGTCCGCGGAGAGATGCTCATAACTCGTCTTCGCATTTCAATCCAACTTGTCCATCCACTTGTCCTCTCACCACCACGAGCTTCAAAACCTCGTTTCGCAGCGCACGTACAATTCGCCCGGCCAAGCTCTCGCGTCGCGAGAATGTCGTCCAAAATCGCCGTCACATTCCTAGGCACCACCAGCGGCGGAGGACCTACGGAGACCCGGAACTGCTCCAGTCTTGTTGTCGAGCCTCTCGGAGATGGTCACCTCTGGAGTGCGTACCGTTTGCAGGCCGCGATGACTCCGCTCACGCCGTCGCGCGCAACCAAACAGAAACGCTGATCTGCGCCGCCTACAGTGGTTGACTGCGCCGAGGGGACAGTCCGCCAATTCGCTCAGCAGCCTTTCAGGCCCAGAGGGGAAGAGGGACGGCGGTTGCGCATAAGTCAGGTCAACAAGATCTTCATCACACATATGCATGGTACGTTCTTTTCTGTCTGGCGTATGACTCCGTTTCCGTCTAGTCATCTGGAATATGGGTCGTACACGCGTTGTGCACTCGCATGCTACTTGGTTTGCGAATGATGCCTTCCAGTATGCATACGAGTGGCTGTATGCGTTGAATATAGTGTGTCAATGTGTTCGATCCCCACAAGGCCGCCACCGGATCCCGACCACTTGCCCAGCAGCAAACCACATATCTCATCTCATACCTGACGAACCGTGTTCGGTGCGGGACGCGATGAGTACTACTACGCCGGCTGTAACAAACGGTTATGAACTCGTACGCGGCCGAGAGTCCAGTCTCGCGAGAATGCACCCAATGCGACCCGCGTGCGATTGACGGGTTGGCAAATGTTAGCGACTTGAGACATATGGGAGCTTTCAAGGAAGACCCAATGCGTATGAGAGTTCCAATCCGAGGCAAAGCGAGCGAGCGAGACGTCTTCTATAGGTGTTGGTTCGGGAGTGACGATTCTTGTGGCGACCCGGCTTCAGTGGGTCCGCTCCGTGTCCTTCTCTCACAGGCGTACCATGTACGTCAGCGCGTCGATGAAACTGGTATCACAACGCCAGTCGTTGTCGTTGGCCTCTGTGGTAACCATCCTCACAGAAGGGGTATACATTCGGGTCAGGTCGTGGCGTGCGTTCCATCAAGTCCTTCAGGCGCCTTCTTCCTTGGGAAACATAGCATTGTAGCTGATTTGATGTACAGCGGACCACTGCATGGGTGTTCTCACCGTCCTCCGCAACGCCCTTGGCATCCCCAGACCCCCAAGTGCCATTCCAACGGACGCGCCGCCTCCCAACGCGTCCCGGCCTCACGTGGAGATATACGGCCCCCGCGGCGTGCGTCGTATGCTACGCACACTCTGGCACCTCACCCATACGCACAGCGAGCACGCGTTCGCCGTGCACGAGCTGCTGTTCCAGGGCGAGACGCCGTCCGTACCAGCGGATGTGCCCGATGAACCGGGCGCTGATGAGGCCAGTGTGCGGCGCGAAAGCGAGTGCGTCGGGCGGGATATCTGGTGCGATGCGCAGGGCTTCTGGCATGGGGTCGTCGAAGTGCCTGCCACGCGCCACGGATCGGGCGCGCTGGTCGACGCGGGTCCTATCGAGCACCGAGGTGTGACCTTTCATCCTGCAAATCGCGCCGGCACTAAACGCACCCACAGACCCGTGTATCGGCTATATCATCCGTGAGCTGCCCCAGTACGCGCTGGCCCCCAGCTCCCCACTACCGCGCAAGCTTGTCATCCTCGGGGACACGTACGATCCGTCACGGCTCATCCCGCTCATCTTCGCCGACCCGCCGTTCGCCGATGGACTCCCCGAGCTGAATACGAGCCTCCACCTCGACCCTGCGGACGTCGGGGAAGTGCGCGTGCCTGTCTCGCTGCTGGTACACGAAGCGACCGACGCGTACCTGCCGCCGCGCGTGGACCGCGAGCAACGCACAGGGAAGAACAGAACTGAGGCGAGCGTGGAGGCCAAGACGCGGGAGCGCGGACATAGCACCCCCGCGATGGCAGGCGCGTTTGCGAAGCGCATCGGCGCAAAGCGGTTAGTGCTGAACCACATTGGTGCTCGGTACGTCTGCCGTCTTCCACCCGAACTCGTGGGCCACGATCTCATAATCTTCTATATGCAGGTTCCCAGCACCGGGGTACAACGCTGCTCGCACCGCGCAGGATTCCTTCCGACTGCGATGCATGCAGGAGATTGAGCGGCAAGCAGAAGTCGCGTGGGCCCCGCAGGGGCGTGTCCGCCCGCAGGCAGCATGGGACTTCCTCGTCGTGACCATTCCCCCCAATCCTCCGCGCCGCGTGGAAGAGCTCGGCGCGCCCGCTGAGTCCATGCGCGAGAACGCCGAAGGGTATGGGACCGCCGCCGGAGGCTCCGGGCGCGCAGCGGTGAAGGAAGAACTCCCGACAGAGGTCGAGATGGAGGACGCGACGTCAACGTACGGGAGCCGTGGAAGGGAGCAAGGCGCGGCCGAGCCTTTCGGGACGAGTGCGGAGAGCATGGGCGCGCGACATGATCGCGAGCGGGGCTACCAGGATCGTAAGCGCGATAGGGAGTGGAGCTCCGGGCGAGGCGAGAGCTCGAGCGGGGGAGGTCGCGGTGGTAGCGGTGGTAGCGGTGGTGGACGAGGCGGGTATGAGTCGAGACGCGGATACGGTACGTCGAGCGGGCGGGATGGCGGTGGTGGTGGATATGGTGGAGGGCGTGATCGTGGTCGTGGGGATGGAGGCCGTGGTGGTGGCGGCGGTAATGGCGGTCATGGAGGTAGCCGTGGCGGTTACAAGAGAGCGAGGGGGTGATGCGACGACGATTAGAGAAGTCTGCTGGAGACCGGAGTCTGTTCTACACGAGAGGTAGGGACACGCTCGTTCTTCGCAGTGTCCCGCGCTGACCATGTCGTGCCCTCTAGCTCAGTTGAATGCGTACATCAGTTGTAATAATATACCAAAAAGAGCGTGAGCATGCCGTTTGGCTCCTTGCGTGGCGTGCCACGCACAACGCTAGACAGTCCGAGCGTTGTGGACCACAACCGCCCATCGTCGCTCGACCCCTCTCACTGACAGGTCCCAGATATCGCCGGGATCTTCGTACAATCCTCCAGTCGCGTCTTCGTTCCATGCGCCCCTTCAGACTTCGGGCGCGAGTGTTCGCGCGCCGGGTAAGCACGTGTTGGCTACACCGTGGCCAATGCTTATCACTCTTCCAGTACTCATATTCGACGGCGGATGAAGATCGTCGGTGAGCACAGCCTTCGGGGACTCCGATGCCTGCAAGCTCACTAGCCGTGCACAGATAGTAGGCGATTGCGTGCCCCCGGAGGCTCCGAAGGAGACCACGGTTCCCAGAGTCTATGTACATCCACAGCATCGCTGCCCAAGCTGTTTGAGATGCAGACATCATGCACGCTCGGCTGCACTGATGAAGGATGACCCGCCTCACCTGTCATGAGACTCCGTAGCCGCGGAGGCCACGATATCTCGACAGCCAGTCGCGCCCTCTCCCAAAACGCATATTACACAGATGGCGTGCGTTGAGGCAGGTGCGAAAAGCTGGACGGCGATATGCAGCGCGCTGGTGAGCCTACTATGTTCCTCATAGAGCGTACCCACGACGCCGGCGAAGATTAGTGTTGCTTCAACAGACGTTCTAATCTCTCATCGATGTTATCTCCGAGGCGCAGTCCCGGACGGTGCAGACGAGTCGGAAATTACGTGCTGTGCGAGTCCGAACCTCGTTGGAACGGTATGTTACATCATCTGCATCTCCCGAAGCTCGACGATGCTTTACATTAACTGCATCGTTCCCTTCAGGGCCTTCTCGCTGGTGCCTGTGCGTAATATGTGCATTACATCAAGAGATGCGTGCAGCGCAAGGCGCGAGGCTCACGAAGGTCGGCGTGGAGAATGATGTCTGGTCATCCGCGCACACATCAGTAGTACCGTCCCTGGACTTGCCCACTAGCGTATGTTCTTTTCCATTCCTCCTTGTCACTGAAATTGCTCTCATCGCCGTTTAGTGCCCAAGGCGTGGCTTCTCTGATGTTGACAGAGGGATTGCCGATAGAGAGGCGGGGTGCAAAGACACACTGCTACTCCGTCAGCCCAAGAAATCGTCTCCGAGGTGCGTTCTGAATGACGGTATAAAGCCTCGCGACGCCGTAATCTTGGTGGACTCAGCTTCTGGCCTACATCATTGGCTGTAGAGCTTGTGATCAGCCTCACCTCGTCGCTTGTCGGTTACCAGCCTGAGCCTAGGTTGACACTGTAAACCTCGCCACGATCCCCTACGTCCCAGGAAATACCATGAATGCCCTGAACGACGAGTGAGTCTCTAGTGCTGATCCGGTAAGTCGTTGCGCTCACACTCTCGCCCCTAGGATCATCAGCAGATACTGCACCATCGCCGCCTCCGGTACGTCACCTCATGCAGGGCCGCGCGGGGCTCTTCCTCCGTTTCTTTGTTGACTAAAAGCAGCCCTCCTGGTTTGGCACCATCTCCTTACTCTCGACCGAGAGGTGTCCCATTTCTGGAGACGCAGGCCCTCTGCAGCGTGCGCCCTCTTCTTGGCCAATCGCTACGTCTGCCTCGTCTATTCCATATACAATCTGTTCTACGACCAGTTCGAGTCGTCGTATACCGGTCCAGTCAGTCGCTCTCCTCTGTATACGATCCTCATATCTGATTATTGATCCCTCTTGTTCACAGAGCTCTGGGTGAGATATACGTGTCGCACGACTGTGTTCGCGCGATGTGCTGACTCGATCTTGTGTCTCCGCATGGGCCCAAGTTGCGCTGCAGGCTCTATCACACAGTGGTGTGTCTATTCGGCACAGTACGTGATCTGGGCAGGTACGTTGCTGATCGATGACTTGTCTGCACGCTGATTGCGACGGTGGCGAGGATAGTGTTCTCCTCTCTTCGCGTGTATGCGTTGGGGAGAAAGCGGACATGGGCGGTGCTCGTACTGCTGCTCTCGCTCGCACCAGTTGTCACTTACACTGTACGCCTGTCCGCTATTATCAACACTAATACCATACTGACTAGAAGGTTACAGGCGACTCTCCGACTGAAAGACTTTGTCATGATACCGTCGTTCGGATGCGCAGGAGTCGTGCATGCGGCTTCGCAGCATTTGTATCAAAGGTGCGTATATCACGGAACCGCTGGTGTACTCTACGCTCACGCCGGCTACGACATAGCTGTCGGTCTTCCTGCCTGTCCATCTCGGAGCCGGGACGCGCACTGATTGTTCGTGTCGCTAGTACTCATCCTCACCCGCGCGTGCCTCGTGGTCGCCGACCTCATCGTGGTGGCCTTCACCTGGGCGAGCACCCGCCGCTACGGCAGCTCCGACTCGGAGTCTCGCCGGTTTTTCGGAAAGGTCACTATGCTGTCCGGTGCTTTGCGCAGGAACGGTGGGTGCATTCTACCCCACACTTGATCGACGCTACTGAGTCGATGCTTTTCCCGCCATGTTATAGGCACAATCTACTTCGTGTACGTTCGTCCACTCTGCCGCGGGGCTGCTGCGTGACTGATTGCTCGCATCAGGGTGTTAACCGCCATCAACATCCTATATCTGCTGTCGGATGCCCTCTCGGTACGCACATCCTACCTCCGGCTTCCTCACGTCCTCCCGCGCTGACTAGGGCCCAAGCTGGCGACGTCCGGCGAATCGACGCCCGCGGCCTTCTTCGCCACCGTCATGTACGGCGCGTTCAGCAGCCTGACCGCCATCCTCATCACGCACTTCCTCGCCGACCTGCAAGAAGCTGCATCGGCGTCGGTGCACCTTGGCAGCCTCTCGGAGTCAGGCGCCTCCGAGGGCTCGCTCGGTGTACTCCAGTTCGTACGCGCGGACGTCGATGTCTGGATCGAGGAGTCTCTGCGTTCAGTTCCGGCCGCGGATGACGAGGATGAGAGGTAACAGGCGGGATGCGGACAGTTGCGTGTAGATGATGTATGCGTCGTCATCGTTTAGGGGCAGACCTGCAGCTTATGTGACGTTTTATTCCAGTGTCTATGTCTCGGTGATATCGAGAGTCCAAGAAACCCATAAGGTGCGCCGGGCTTATGTCCGAGAAGGCATAGGTCAGGTTCAGGAGAATATTCGCGGAGCGATACTACGTATACGTACGTACGCACGGTGATGGAGTTCGAACTGCGCTGTGGACCGAACGCCCACCCTCCTGCCATCCGAATGCCGGGACCCGCGGGCCCCTGGGGCCATGGTTTGCGTGCGCCTCAATGGCGCCGGCGAGAAGGAGGGGGTACCGGTTTGTCGGTGGCGTCGGATCCGTCGAAGAAGAGCATAATCGTGCGTCCCCTACAGACATCACATCGTTATTGCGCCCCACTAACTCGCCTTTTCATCGCGCGGCACTCGCGCTGTACTACAGAGCCTGTACCCGACGTGCATCATCGTCCTCGTCGCGCTCCAGAAGTCGCAGTGCGAGACGCCGTTCGCGCACCGGGACGTCTCCGAGCTTCGCTTCGAGGGCGCTCCGATGTCGCGGGCTTCGACTTCGATCGCACACACCGGTGCTGCGGCCGAAGCTCGTGTTGACCATAGGCCGGAACACGAGGAGCCTGCGCGCTTACGAGGTGCTTCTTGGAGGATTGACTCGGAGTGTGGGACGCGCGCTGTCGACCTGGACGCTGAAAGGGGCCTATCACGCCGCGATGCGGGTGCTGTTTGGCTAGGAGAAGTATAGCTGAAGATACGACTAGGTGGTGAGTGGTCCTGTATCACTCGCTTTATACTGCAGAGCCAACATCGCGTGCGACTAGTACATGTACCTCCGGGTGGCTCATTACCGTATTTATGATGGTAGAGCTGAATGATCGGCACTCTATTCATACGTTTAGTTGCCTCACAGACGCCTCCAGGTGCTACGGCACCGGTGAATCGGAAGCAGACTTGAGCTATCTCCGCCGGTGCAAGTCATGGTGTCCATGTCCTCGTCGCATTGAGATCTGCCCTCCCACATCGTACTGTTCGGAGCCTCCTACTGTCCCTGGCCCAAAAAACCGATCATGCATGTGCGCGATGAGGTCTACCGCGCACAGCAGGCCACTGCACCATCTATCTCGGATAAAGCGGTCTATGACGTCAACGCCTTCTTCGACCTCATAGACGACTTGATTCCCCACTTCATCGTCGTCGCCCTGGCTTGTCTATTCTTCGGCAAGTGATGCACTCTACGCGCAGCACAGGCTGGACTATTAACATGGAGATCATCCATCAGGAATCTGCACCATCGTCGCCGTCTCGGCCTCGATCCTACTCATGTACGTGAGCCTCCTGACTGATAACGTCTCGATACCCGCTGACCACACAGATGGGCGTCACTAGGCGTAAAGGGCTGAGGCGTCAGTGCTGTACTCTCGCAGCCATCCTCGCCATGTATGCGTGCGCGGCGTTGTCGTGGACACTCACTATGTGGGAGTACGTACGCTACGTCAAGTACATCATCCGCGGTGCAGCCGCGTTGCACTGCGAGGCGACGTGGTTGGGTTCGCCGGATCAAGCACCGTGTGCGACGTCGAACGAGTCGCTCAGCACTGCGGCCGTGTTCGCGTTCATCCACTTGGTGGAACCGAAGGCGCAATGCGGTTCGACTACTGCTATCATAACCTCGGTACGGCTCTCTTCTCTATCGCCATCCGTACACATCCCAAACCCCTTTCTCTACTCGGCGTACCAGGTAGTTCTCGGGGACACTATCGTATGGTGGCGAACACTCGCCATATGGCCAGGGTGCCGTAGTCTATATCTGTTAGCGGCGACATTCCTGATCGCAACTGTTGGTAGGTTCTGGCCCAGCCCGCCTTCTGCCACATCCCTGGTACGGTTATATTGACTTATTCTGGTGCAGTTCTCGGCGCGCTAGATGCGTCACAGGCATGCGACGCCTGGCCGTGGAACACTACCTCTGGAGAGCTCGGAATACAGCCGTGGTGGGAGCCCTACTTGGAAGCGGCCTTTGCACGTCAAAATCCCGGGCTGACGTTCGCGGGGTACCTCTTCGGCTCGATCACCGCGGATATCTCTCTGGCTACGAATGTCACCGCAACTGCACTTGTCGGATACAAAGCTTGGTGAGGCAAACCGCGCTCCCGTCATAGAACCTCTCCGCGTGTTCACTAACATCACCTTGACAGGCAGCACTACGTGTTCGTCACGAAGCACCTTCCGGGCACCTCCCGGCGTACACTGGTGATCGACGTCCTCCTCCTATTCTTCCAATCCGGGGTGTTATATTCCATGCTGTGGGTGAGGCTACAATGTCCCGCTCTTCGGTATACTCTCTACTAATACAGAGGACTCGCTCTTGCCAGATAGCCACGGCTGGATACATCGCAACCTCAGAGAGCAGCCCTAGTAAGCTGGGGGTCGGCTTCGCCGCGGCGGCCCAGACGGCGTTGCGCGGATGTGTAGTCGAGCTCATCGTGCGTAATGCCTCTCGCGAGCGTACATCAGGGTGGCTAGCTAACCAACCTCTCTTCTGCAATCTGCGAACGTGACGCGACCCGCACGTTCTCAATCTGTCGCCTTCGTCCGCGCTCCAGGTGTTGTATCCGATGTCGATCATCCTCCTCGTCGGGCTGAAAAAGGCCCACCACAACGGCGGCACGACCTACGGCAGCAGCATCGCCTTCGTCCGGGCCTCTCGACGCGATGACCAACTCGGCAGTGCCTCCAACCATGGTCCTCACCCCGATGAGCCCCGGTCGTTGCTCACCCTCGCTGGCACCGAAACACTTGCTGCATCATCCTCGATGGGCGCGAGTCACGGATCCTCGACGGTGGTCGATGCCGGAGCGCCCCCGCTCACGCCGGTAGCCGCGGTTCACTTCCTTCGATCGCAGGTTTGCGATGCCCCTGCCGTAGATCCACACGACTCCGGATCAATACGCACTTGAGGAAGTACACGGGCCACGGTATGTGCCATCGCTTCCAAGATGATCATCCTGAGCCGACTCTTACGCCACGATCCTGCATAATCCCAGCTTCGCAGAGCTGACACTCATTCACAATACTCCACTGTACATCAAACAACATACAAATCGCGATACAATACATACTAGTACAGTCCCAAAAGCCACAGCGCTTGAGACGACCGGGAACGACTGCCTACAACGCATATAGTCGCACATCCGTACTACCATTCGTAGAACTCGACCCCGTGTCTTCAGGATCTCGCCCAATTGATGAAGGCGGGAAGCAGGTTCCCGTACATGCCCCACTGCTGCAGGCAAGCGTATACGTTGCTGATGCTGTTCCCACACAGGACGGAGAAGAGGTTGGGCGTGGCCGCCTCCGAGTACGAGTAGCACTCCTGCTTGACGCCGTTCCAGAAGCTCCCGAGCTCCATCGTCGCACAGTTCACCTGGAAATCGGCCTGCAGGTCGATGTCGAACCACGCGTAGACGCTGTTGCATCCGTCGACGGGCGCGAGCGCGCGATTGGTGGGTATCTGGAGCCCGAAGAACGCGTTGGAGCCAACGTGGACCAGCGTCGCCGGGGCGTTGCCGTCATCGTTTGTGAAGTAGGAATTACCGAGCTTCAGGAACCCTTCGGAGCCCGCCCCGAAGCATGCAGCAGGAGGGGCCGAGGCTGGCGGCCCGAGATTCAGGATGGGGCTCCGGCTAGGATCGACGTCGGGAGGGACTGGGGTAGTCGGCTTGATGATGTTCGATGAGGCATCGATGGCGTGCGACACATTGGCAGTAGAGGACGATACCTTCACATCATGTGATATTCGTCAATGAAGCCCCGTAGGTGCAGATGCAGCGTGACTCACATGATGCAAGACCTCGCTGAGCCAACTGGAGATGCTTGGACCGAGAGAGAAGATGTGGGTGGCCGCACTCTGAGCGGCAATGACCGCTGCTTCTGAGGCTGCTATCGCCGACGCGAGAGAGGCGTCAGTTGCGGCAGATGCCTATTATGGTGTTATGAGAAAAGGCAAGGACTGGAAGACTTGAATGCGGAACGTACTAGTGCATCAGCTGCCGGTCCAAGAACGTTGGCCGCGGAGATTGCAGCCGCCGCGGCCGCGGCCTCGGGTGCAGAGGGATTGATAGCAGAGGCAAGGGCCGCGGAAGCAGCAGCGGCAGCAGCCCTCGCGGATGATGCGCTAGCCGCAGCTACAGATAACGCCCCAGCGGAAGACGTGGGAAGCGGGGCTACCGGTGAAGCCGGCGGACGAGCTGAGCATGAAGACGCCTGTCGCTTCACGAGTTCCTCGGTCGCTGAAGTAGGCGGAGAGATCGGGATGGGATCGACTGCCTGCACAGCGGAAGGATCACCTGGAGAGACGACATTGAGCACACCTGACTGAAGGTCAGGCGCAGCGGGAGGAGTGGTAACAGGGGCGGGACATGGGGCACAGTTAGACTTTACTCTTAACTTCGGCACTGTGATCGCGGTTTCGGACGCCTGGTAGGGAGTGTCGACGGAGAAGGTGGGCGGGACCGGCTTGAGGACGTCTTTGTTCGTCACATACCTGAATGTGACTATTGCGGTGGCTGTAGGCTTGGGGGCGAAGAATTGCGACCCAGCATCCAGGCTGCCAATTGCGTTCACGGGTGCGCCTGACGGTACGGTATCGACGAGCAAGAGCTTGTAATCGTGACAGTACTTCCCCGTATTCCAAGACGTCTTGCCGTTGTTCTCCACCATTCGCAGGTACGTAAGCGAGGATTGAAGCGTACCCTGTAGGTCCTGCTCGGCGTTCGTCGCAGCTGTGGTGATGGAATTCCCTTTGCCGCCCTGGAGGGAAGCGCTGAAGGGGAATTCGTCGCATGAAACCTGAGGTACGTTTGCATCAATTCTCTGCGGCGGCCCGAGAAGTGCAGATGACTGACCTTCCAATAGTTTGCATCATGCTGGCGAAGATCACATTCACCCTCTGCACGGTATCGAGCCTTGACCGCAGAGGTGCATACCCCGTTACGTCTTTTACCTTTGTCCCACGGGTCGTACGTTAGCACCATCCAATCGATGGACTTGTCCCAATCGGGGTGAGAACGGATGTTTGCGCAGATGTTGGGGAAAAAAGGGCAGTAGTACGTGAGGGTGGGCAGCGTTGTCGGAGTGTCAGTTGAGGTTTCGCACTCCGCCACTGTGATGACACTCGCACGCCCAGTAAGACGCCGGCTCGATGCGTTCACGATGAGGGAGGACGATGACGAGGAGCTATCCTCCGAGTCGAGTACGGGCGCTGACACACTTCGGGAGCTGAACGAGTGGCCGGAGTTGTTATGACGCGAAAGGCTGTGCACCATCGCCCCGTTCAGCACTAGAGGGAATAGTGTTTTGTTGACATAGACAGGAGGCGGGAGGTTGGGTGGCTGATGTTCGGCGAGCCCGAAGCGGAAGGGACCATCGTGAGCCTGCCCAGAGAAACGCGCAGTGAACTTCGCCCACCGCGCGGTAGGCGACTCCGAGGGAAACCGCTGCACTTGCGCTAGCGCCGAGTCCTCCGGTTGAACCGTCCCCGGGGGCGGTGGGCCATAGTCCCACCAGCAGTCCGTCGGGTCGTCCATGAGGCACGGCCACAGGATGTTCGGGGTCCAGTTGTCCATGTTCTCCTCGAGCGTTGAAAAATGTGGGACGTACTGCGGGGTGCCCGGCGCGGTTGCGACGACCGCTGAGGAATAGTGGAACCAATCGTTGAAGTTCGAGTACGGTATGGCGCCGTCCACACAGCGATCGCCTTTGCAGAAGCCGGTCCAGGTTGCAATGTCCTGCCATCTGTCCAGGATGTCGTCGCCCGAGCTGGAGGTACAGCGGCATCAGGATATGAGGCTTGTAGTCATCATCGGAAAGCTTACATGGGCCAGATGTTCGTGCCGGTGTCCTGGATGGTACCGTAGAACCAGTTGACGAATGGCTCTGCATATAGACGCACTCAGCAAACCGTGCTGGCATTCAGACGAGCCGAGCTTACGCCAAGTGAGGGCGCAGTCCTGGGGCTGTGCGGTACAAGCGGATCCTACCATCGAACGGTATACCTGCAATCGTACCATAACGTTGGCGAGCTTAGACACACTCGTGGTCGAGCAAACTCACAGTATTGACATCAAGACTGCCGATGTTGGTGGGCCTTTTGCATGTGCCTGCGCAACACGCGGCATCCAGGACCGACGCCATCTTTCACAGAACATCAGGATCGAGGGTGTCCATGCATCGCATGGGAGAGGCAAATCATGGAACATACAGTAGCGCAAGTCGCGGCAGCGACACAAACTTTATCAGTCCAAAACGAAGCAGAACCAACCTCGAAACCAATGTCAGTCGAAATATGTGCGCATTGAGGGAAGAGGGAACTTACCTGTCCTGTTGCGATCCGCTGTACACATATCCCAACGAGGGAGACGCAAGAGGTATCGGGGGCAGAGATGCAGGTACCATTCACGGTAGTACCAGCCTGAACGCTTCTGGCCTCGGGAGCGATCGGGAGTACTGAACCTACAGCACCGCCGATGAGGTGTGAAAGACATAGTAGTTTTCGCAATGAGTGCATGGTGAATCGCTCGATGTCGACAAGGAGAACGTTGGACGAAAGGCTCTTATAGAGCCACAGCGGCTTGAGAAGGAATCTTCTCTGGTGTCTCGGCTCAAGTGCGCTGTCTGCTTCTTGTTCCGCCCTGTGCCTTAGCCATAGTAATTTCGAGGGGCTGAGACCGCAATGCAATGCCCCGTGTCAGGGGCACATTCATTGCTTGATGAAGAGAAGCTATGAGAAGCCCGTAGCTATCATAGACTCACTCAGGATGGACGGTCCAGATCGGATGCCGAAGTCAAATTCGAGGTTCTTGAGCCGCCGCCTGACCAGTTGTTTGTGTGCAGCGGAGTCTGAGTATCATGCAGGGTCCCTCAGCATGAACCGTACGTCGGGGTTGTTGCCGGTTGACTTATGAATGCTGCGGACGACGACACAGTGTGAGTACGTATCTTGTCATCGGGCAACCCTGAACTTGTATCAGCGTGAAGCCGGGGTCGTATAAGATGAGCCCGTACGGTTAACCCAGGGACACTGTACGTCGCATGGTGGGTGATGCGCGGAGAGAACTTGGCTTTCGTGGGAGCGTGCGCATTCATCGACGAGACATTGAGTTCGTACTACACTGATCATGCACCTCGGGGGCTTCACGGATCTTCAAGATGTCTGTACGGGACGTAACTTAGATTCGTACCTTGCAAATGGCTGAGGAACAAATCACCGACATCAAAGATGAAGCCTTCCAGGGGCAGTGATCCAACTCATAGAGGGCTCTGACACCATCGTCGGCTGACCTGAAGCAGCTTGCGCGCCGAGTCCCATCGCCGGGGACTGGCTTCCTGAGACCGTCGGCTAAATAGCCCCCTTGGGGACATAGCCTCTAGGACGGCGCAGGCGGTGTCTTGAGAATTACTGGCGCGCGAGACGGACACTGGGGAGGAGAAAGACCTGGTGCTGATGCTCGGCGATCAGGCAGAACTCGCGGAGGTTGGACGTGCAGGGAAAGACTAACCACCCTTCGGCTTTGCAGATGAAACCTAACCAAAGCGACGGGTTAATGACGGACAGACTCGAGTTGAACCGCTCGGACCTACGCAAGCTAAACAGGGCAAGCGAACGCAGGAACGAGCATGGCGGGAGGTTTATCGTCGGTGACGCGCTGGGACATCAAGCATGTGAGCATGGCGGAAACTGGCTCGGAAGAAAGCGCAGCGCGGACCTTGTACATGACATGAAAGTAGTTGCGCACGTCCGCCACGACGGCGATTTCGTCGTCGACGTCTTCGAGACGAAGCAGGCGGTACAGATCGCTCACGCTCGCATTCGCCATCCCAAGAGACTTTAGAGCGGCCAACGCGGTATTTTCGTGATCTAGTCATGTCGCAGGATCAGCTCCACTGTCTCGCGAGGCAACAACGGCAGACGGACGGCCTCGCTGTTTGGGTGTCACGTACTTGGGGTGCCCTTCGCGCGCGATGCCGCGATGGTATTGCAGGAGCCACAGGTCGCGCATCCGGTTCAAGAAGCGGAGTTTCTGCGCCCCGTAGAGTGTGTGTTCCTGCTTGAGCACGTCCTTGGCGAGGGGGAGGGATGTGGACACCCGTCACATAGACCTCGAGTTGCGCCGCTGGCTACGAGCTGGATCGCAGATGCGTTAGATACGCCAGCCAAATACACTTCAAAATCAGAAATGTGGGCAGACATGAGCAGACCGCATTGCTTTCTCCAGCGCGGGGAGCCGCCCGAAGTGCTCCACGGCTTCATCCCGTACTTCCTGCCGCGGGCTTCGGCGATATGCTGGAAGCACTGCTCGACATCTGCCCTCGTACAGGATGTCGTGCAGTGCGGGAGCTCTCACTCCGTCACGCTGCAACAAGCCGTCAGTACCAAGGACGAGAAGCGGATTCAGAGGAATGAGAACGCACTCCCTGATCACCTGCGTCACGTCCTGCAGCGTGATCCGCTTTATGCGGATACCGGGTGATGTCCTGGGGCGGCGCGCCGTTTGCCACAACGTAGGCATGTCGTGGTGAACGCGAGCGTCGAGCATGGTGGGCTTCGACAATTGCAGCCTGGATATCCAGTTCCGCGGGATCGGCAAAGCCCGAGGCAACACGTGGTGTCCTCGACGGCACATCGGTGCCCGCCGCGCTCGTCCTGAGGCCCAGTGAGTCCTTCTCTCTTGCACAGAGTACGACATCCTGTTGATCATGCATTAACACTACTTTCTGCCCAGTTATAACTCTTGGGAAAATGACATCGAGTACACGAGCTTTTGTTCACAAGCTCCCACTTAGAGTGTCATCGTGCGTAACACCTCTCGTAAGCGCGCAATGACTCTACCAAGTTGATCATCATATGCACGCCCTACGCACTTATCTTCCGCTGCAAACCTGGACTGCTCTCTATTCATTGCCGAAGCCATAGACAGGTGTTGTATTTGATTTTGATAACCCTGCTCGTCGGGTTGAAAGAGGCCCGCCAAAACGGCGGCACGACCTATGGCAGCAGCATCGCCTTCGTCCAGGCCTCTCGACGTGACGGCGAACTCGGCAGCACCTCCAATCCTGGTCCCCACCATGATGAGCCCCGGTCGTTGCTCACCCTCGCTGGCACCGAAACACTTGCTGCATCATCCTCGATGGGCGCGAGTCACGGATCCTCGACGGTGGTCGATGTCGGAGCGCCTCCGCTCACGCCGGTAGCCGCGGTCCACTTCCTCCGGTCGCAGGTTTGCGATGCCCGCGCCGTAGATCCAAACGAGTCCGAATCAATACGCACTTGAGGAAGTACACGGGCCACGTTATGTGGCATCACTTCCGAGATGATTATCCTGAACCGACTTTTACGCCACGATCCCCAGGTTCGCAGTGTTGATACTCATTCACAATACTCCACTGTACATCATACAACATACAAATCGCGATACAATACATACTACTCGTAGTACAGTCCGAGGAGCCACAGCGCACGAGACGACCGGGGGCGACGACCTACAATGTGAAATTGTCCAAGTTCTGCTTGATCTCCTCTAGCCGAGCCAGCCTCTCCTTCAGCCTCTTCCGCTCGCGCGCGATCTGCGGGTCCTCTGTCAAGAGCACCTCCATGCGCTGCCCCGCGTCCGCGGCGCCCAGCCCGAGCGAGCCGATCAGGTGCGCCTGCAGGCTGTCCACGAAGCGGAACAGGAGGTTCAGCTTGATCGCCTCCGGGATGTCGTCGGCGACGCGCTGTAACAGAAAGCACGTAAGGAGAGCGGCCACCGGCACGGAAGAACGGGTGGCACGGACCTTGTACATGACCTGGAAATAGCTGCGCACGTCCGCCATGACGGCGATCTCGTCGTCGATGTCTTCGAGACGGAGCAGGCTGGACAG
This sequence comes from Trametes sp. AH28-2, assembly GCA_001304625.1. Taxonomy (NCBI): domain Eukaryota; kingdom Fungi; phylum Basidiomycota; class Agaricomycetes; order Polyporales; family Polyporaceae; genus Trametes; species Trametes sp. AH28-2. The sequence continues at coordinate 88,755 of LJJJ01000174.1, forward strand.
GTAGCTCGCGCTCGCTTTCGCTATCCCAAGGGACTTAAGAGCGGTCAACGCGGTGTATTCGTAGTCTGGTAGTGATCATGTCGCAGGATCAGCGCCGCTCTCGCGCGAGGCAACAGCGGGAAACGTACGGCCTCGCTGTTCGGGTGTCAAGTACTTCAAGTTAGGGTGCCCTTCGCGCACGATGCCGCGCTGATATTGCACCAGCCACAGGTCGCGCATTTTGTTCAGGTAGGGAAGGTTCTGCGTCCCGTAGGGTGCGTGCTCCCGCTCCAGCGCGTCCTTGACGAGGGGGCGGGCTGTGGAGACATAGACTTCCAGTTGCGCCGCCAGCTGCGAGCTGCAACGCCCACGTGTCAGATACGCCAGCCAAACACACGGCGAAAGCAAAAACGTGAGCAGACCTCATTGCTTTCTCCAGCGCGGGGAACCGCCCGAAGTGCTCCGCGGCTTCGTCCCGTACCTGCTGCCGCAGCGCCTCGGCGATGTGCTCGAAGCACTCGGCCTCTGCCTCCGGCCAGTGCTTCATGCAGCCCTTGAGCAGACGCTTCTTGGCCTCGTACGGAATGTTGTGCGGGAGCTCCCACCCCGTCGCGCTGCAACGAGCCGTCAGCACCGCGCAAGCAGAAGCACATCGCGCACGATAGACACGCACTCCCTGATCACCTGGGTAACGTCCTGCAGCGTGATCGGCTCCTGCGGATACCGCGTGAAGTCCTGGGGCGGCGCGCCGAACTGGTCCCTGTCGTCTCGCTCGTCCAGCTCAGTCGGGTCCGGGACCCTGCCCCCACCGGCGTTCGGGCGGAAGTCGGGCGCGGTGTGGCGGAGGGAGCGCTCGAACATGCGGAAGCGCCGCCGGCACTCGTGCACGAACGACTTGTCCTCGCGCTCGCCGTGGACCGCGCCGCGCATCGTGTCGCAGAACTGCACGACGCAGCGGATGACCTCCGCGGTCGCGTCCGACGTGAGCAGCTGCGGCAGCGCGGCCAGCTCTGCGCGGCACCCCGCGAGCTGCTCCGCGGCGGCGTTGCGCATGGCCGGAAGCCTGTGGCGCATGCGCGAGGGTCAGCGAATGAACGGGTGGAAAGAAGGGGTAAGGGAGACCTACGCTGCCTGGATCACGGTCATGAGGAGAAGGCTGATATCGCGCACAAGGTTGGGCACCCCCAGGCGGCGCTTACTCTTCAGGTCCTTCCACGGCGCGGTGCGGCTGAAGAAGTCCTGCTCGATCTGCTCCGCTCGCGTGCGAGAGGTGTCGCCGCGGCGTTCCTGGTCTGTCGGGAGGCGGACGCAGTAGTAGCCCTTCAGCAGTTGGTGCTTCGACTCTTTACCGTCGAAGATCTCCTGCCACGTCTCGCGCTTGCCGATGTCGCCAGGCGTCAGGCCGTCCGGCTTCGTCACGATACCTGCCACGTACGCATGTCAATGTCCAGGCCAAAGATTGAAACGCCATCGCAACAGCGCTCGCCTATTGTGCGCTTTTTCTCGGGGTCGGCTTCCCTTGCGAGCTTGAGCGCCTTCGTATTCTCCAGGTCGTCTAAGGAAGTTGGAGTCAGTGTTCCTGTGCCACCAGCAGCACATTACACACCTGCAGCAGGGACAGTAACCAAGATGATCGTTGATTCCGACTTGATGTAGGACTTCACCATGTCCTCGACCAAGGGTACAAGAGAGTCGTCGGTTGCGTTCTCGATGAGACCTATCAACGAATGGATTACGTCTGGACTGCAGGGGACAACAGCGGAACATACCAGGTAGGTCCACGAACGACAGGTCCGCGCCGCGCGGATCGACGATGTCGATGACGACGACGTTCTTCGTGAACGACAAGACCCTCGGGTCGGCGGCAGCGTTCGTGAGCGCCTTCAGCTCCTCCCGCGTCTTCCCCTTGAACAGCTCGCGCGGATGGTGGGGACAGAGCACGGCAGCCTGTGCAGCCCTGATCCAGACCTCCACTTCCTCTCGCTGCGTGAGCATGGGGCTGAATGCGATCACCTCGGGCGTTCCGCGCTGCGTGTCGTGGACGATCCGCAGAGAGATAGTGCAGGACCACGTCGACGCAGAGGTCAGGATAGTGCATTCCATGGGGCACCTGACGATGTGCGATGAGCGGCAGTGCAGGTAGAGGTTTCAGGATGATCACCTCGTGCACGTCCCGCTGTCTCTGGGCACATTGATCTACGAGCCGTCAGGCCTATATGCGTATTGATGCAGCGCGATGCTTACCCCCGTGACTGCTTCTACGAGCGAGCTCTTCCCGGCTGCATATACAATCATCAGAGGTAGGTTTACGAACGTCACTCAGAGACTTACTCGACTGGGCACCGATGACGACGATGCGTGGGACCTCGTCAATGAGGTCGCCGGCTCTATGCGATGAGAACCATGTCAGAAGATCCAAACTGAGTCTTCTGGATTGCTGTAGGAAGCTCACCCAAGATTCGCCAGAGCGCGAGCGAGCCGAAGCAGCTCTCGACGTTTGCGAGCATATTCACTACCCCCCAGCCCGCTCTCGTCGGCTCAATCGCCTTGTTCTGAAGAGGGTGAAGGAGAAGGAGTCCGAGAGGTTGTGTCACTCGACGCTCCTTCATGCTTGTTCGTGTCCGCAGACTTCGTCAAGGTCGTCAGCAGGTGCAAAACCTTGTTGGTGTGCTAGGATGACATCACCTTAGCGGTGCCGTTGCGTCTGATTGGGGTCAGATGATGGTAAGTGCAGCACTGCTTGGAGACGAGAACGATCGCACTTGAACCAGCTCCCAAAGCGGCCGCGGCTGGACATGGTGTCGCCGAGGTCTAGAGGGGCGGGTCTGTGTGGGGGTTAGGTATACGCGTTGACGAGGGCTATTTGTACCGGAGGCCTCAGCGCACACATATTCGCATTCGCTGATCCTCTGCCGCATGCTGGGTACGAAAAGGGAGTTCTGACGATTTCGGAAGGCCAATCGGGTTAGCGGGAGCCGACTTTGTTGCTGCGGCAGTTAAGACCTTCGAGCGGCGTAGGCAGAGGGCGGCTACACTCCGAGCCGCATTCCATCTTCGACCACGACTCGAACGCGAATGAGGAGATGCATCCCTTTTTCGACGATATCCTTGATCGCTGCGGTTGCGAATACGTAGGCCGATGCTGCGGTAAACGCTGCAGGGTCATCTTCACCCCGCCGGCTTGCGCTGCAGCGCATCTGGGGCGTAGAGACACCTGTCTGGGCAATGACCATCGTCCATTGTGACTGACAGTACCCAGAAGTTCGCACATGGGCACGTACCAGCGGTGGCCACTCCCTAAGTGAAACTTGAAAGTGGGAGGTTGTAAACAGAAGCTCGTGTACTCGATGCCATTCAAAGTTGATAACAGAACAGCAAGTACTGCCAGTGTTACACTTGAATGCAGATGACCAGGATGTCGTACTTTGTGCAAGAGAGGTGAAGGACTCGGGATGAGCGTGGCGTCCAGTCGAGGACACCACGTGTTGCTTCGGGCTTTGCCGACCCCGCGGGACTCTCTCCAGGCTGCAGTTGTCGAAGTTCGATGCTCGCGTTCACCATCAAGTACTATAAGCCTATGTCGTAGCAGAAGATCGTGCGAAATGGCGCGAGGGATGAGATGGTCTCGACGTCAACGGGTTATGCCCCCAGTCTTCAGGAAAAGTAATCCATGCCATTGTACTTCTTCCCGCGCCTGACATACCTTCATTGGTATGTGTTCGAGTACACCACAGTTTTCACCGTTTTGCTGATTGATGCTTCAGCCGAAATGGTGATGTCTGAATGAGCGCAGTGAAGACGCACAAGCGACATGTCACCTCTGGCAGCCAACCTCGTTGCCGATAACCACGCCGATTCCTGCATGGTAGACGGAATGTGGTGTTCGTAGTCTCTTTGGCTTGACTTCCAATTGTTTCACTGATGTATATCCCAAGAAATTAAAGGGAAATTGGGTGGGATCTCCTCGACGCACACTCGCCCCAGGAGCTGCCGGGTGAGAACCTATCTAGTGTGGGAAGCAGTGCGCCATATTTCGTTGGTCAGCCGAGTGCTTCGACGCCTTGAGAGTTCTCTCACCAGTATTCATGAGGTTCACAGGGTCCCGCCCGTACCATACTAGTATATAAGGTTATACCTCCTAGAGCCGACCTGCCGCGCCCTTGATCATGTCCGCACTCTCACCACCTGCCACGATACTCGTAACAGGCGCCAACGGATACGTCGGCTGCTGGGCCGTCCGCTCCCTGCTCGAGAAAGGGTACACCGTCCTCGGCGCAGTGCGCACCCAGCAGAAAGCGCAGGCGCTCTTCGACTTGATCTCGGCAAAGCTTCCGTCGCGCATACGCTCGTTCGACTGCATCGTGGTACCTGACATCACCGTGGTGAGTGATTGACGTTCGCCTGCCCATCGAACAACCCGGGCTCAGTCTGACGACTGGAACTACCCTCCAATTGAAGGATGATGCTTTCGATCCGTTCCTGGAAGGAGTACATGGGATCGTGCACACTGCAACGCCGGTCACGTTCGCCCTCGAAGACCCAGAGGAGTATATCCGGCCCGCGGTAGACGGCACTATGGGAATCCTAAAGACCGCCGCGAAGCACCAGTGCGCATCCCTTACCCGGAATTGACATGTTGACTCAATGACACATCGACAGAGATGTCAAGCGCATCGTGGTGACCTCGTCCACGGGCGCGATCGCGGAGACCATCCTGGAGGAAACGCGTGTATACACGGAAGACGACTGGAACGACTTCGCCGTTGAGCAGGTCCAGAAGCTGGGCAAGGCGGCTATAGGTTGGTGGAAATACGACGCGAGCAAGGTCCTAGCAGAACGAGGTGCGGTTGCGTACCCTACCCACAGTCAGTGCATGCACATTAGCTCACCTTGTCGCTGCAGCCGCTTATAAGTTCTACGAGGACAACAAGAGCACGCTCTCCTACGATCTAAGCACCATCGTACCGTGCTGGATACTTGGAGTACGCATTACACTATGGTTGGAAGACTGTTCACTTACGTCGCGCCCATACAGCCCCTTCCAGACGACCCGCCCTCCCCCTCAGCCTTCACCACGCCGAGTCCCATCCTCGAGTGGAAGCAGCTCTTCGAGGTACCGCCCCCCGCAAAACCAGACCCCGTGGTGTTCAACTACGTCGACATCCGCGACGTCACGGAGATGCACGTCCGGGCGTTGGAGCTCCCCGAGGCCGCGGGGCAGCGGTTCACCGCGGTGTCTCGTACGTCATCATCCACGTCCGCACGCGATTTTTTGCCTGACCTAATTTACCGTGGGTCCCGTCCGGACTCCGCAGAGGTGTGCACCTGGCAAGACTGGTGTAAGTCCGGGCTTGCGCCGCGTTCAGGCCTTGTCTTTCTCACCTCACCGTGGCCGAAACAGTCAATGCGGCGCTTGAACACGACATCCTGCCCTCCCTCGCCAAGATCCACCCTGTGGTGGCGGAGGACAAGGACGGTCTCCCGCCGCACCCCATCTTCTCGAACGAGAAGTCCCGGCGGCTCCTCGGGATGACCTTCAAGACCATCCCGGAGACGCTACGAGACCTCGTGGCAGACTTCCGGGGAAGGGGCTTTTTGAAGCATCTCGAGGAGCCGTAGTGCTTCTGGACGCAGATCGGTGGTATCCGTAGTGTGCTATACCGTCGCATAGTGGGCATGTTGACGATCAGTTCTAGGCTTTGAATGTGACAAATGAGCTGGAGCTAGTATATCCCATTTACTTGAGCATTATTTCAGTCCTCAAGAGGCCCGCGGTCGCATACGCGTCTTCGCCGGAGCGCCGAGAGAAGAAGATGCAAATGGGTAACACTGGAGTTCCTCGCCGCTATGTGGGGAGGATATAGTTGCCCATTGGCATCTGCAGCGCAGCAACTTCCTATTGAGAGGCATCGGAAGCCTCGGGGCCCGGCGGGGCGTCGATACGCAAGCCGCACTGGTACTCGGGCCACGCGACTGGGAGTACTGCTAGTGGCCCGCGAACGGTCGACCTCGAGCTGTCTTCTGTGATGCTCGCCGGCTGTACTAGGCGGGCACACGCGTCCACGCGTGCTATTCACTGGCGAGCCGCCGCGTCGTCAAGTCCAAGGTTGGGAGGACTCTCAGATGAGCACTCTCCGCACGTTTCTCGCCCTCGTCTCGAGAGGGCACTGATGGGCGGGCCTCTAGCGCAGCACGCCAAGTCGGCCCCGTATATCCGTCAATTGGAACGCCGGGCGCGAATTGCTTGGACGCCTCGGTATGGGACACGGTTATACACGTCGTTCTCTATCCGCGGTAGCTAGACGCGGACAACGCAGCCCGGGACAGTCGATCGAGGATGATGGGGCCGGAACAGGCACAGCCCATCGACTACTACACCTCCACGGTCAATGCAGTCATGAGCGAATGTATCCGCATGGGTGACAGACCTCCTTCGCCGACTCATACATCCGGGCTGAGCATGCAGTGGAGTAGGCAGAGTTGATTGGTGCGCCACGCGCAGCCGCGGCGGAAATTGGGACGGCCGAAGGATCATCTATAGCTGCGTCAATCTCACGGTACACAACAAAAGACAGTAACCGATATATGAACCGAATGAATTCAAGCAAGAGGCGAAGATCAGCGTGCAGTGCAGCCTTGCCGGCGGGCAAAGCGGACGAGATGCAAACTTGCCCAGGACAACGTCGGCGAGTGCATGCCGGTGAATGTCCGGGGTATGCCGCTGGCGCAACGCTGCGTCGGTTCGCTGAAGGAAGGGGAATTCAGAGCAGTCTGCGGCGGGGCATGCCAAGGAAAGGGAGTGGTACGCACCTATAAAAGCCCCCCAGCGGAGCACTGTGACTCCCCAGTCCCAACAGCAGCAGTTGTCCACCGCTCTTGCGCATCCCTGCATCTTGATCACTCTTGACCACTCTTACACGTATCCTTCACGATGTTCGCTCGCATCTTTGTCGCCGCCGTCCTCGCCCTCCCGCTCTTCGCAGCGGCCCAGCAGAACTGCGCCCACGGCACGCTCCAGTGCTGCGACAACCTCGAGCCGGTCAGTCACCTCTCCATCCAAGCTCTTCATCGTGCGCAAAGCTCACCTCGTCGCAACAGGCGTCGTCCCCGGCGGGCTCCGTTATCCTCCAGCTCCTGAACGTCGTCCTCGACGACACCAACGTCGACCTCGGGTTCGGCTGCCAGGCGCTCACTGCCGGCGGCCTCGCCACCGGTGTGTGCAAGACCAATGCGGTCTGCTGCGAGAACAGCAACGTCGTACGCATCCGATCTTCTCCGTGCACTCGTGATTCGTCGGTCTGATATCTGGTCGCTCTAGCACGGCTTGGTCGCCGTCAGCTGCATTCCCGCTTGAACTCGCCTGACGGGTTTTAGAGTACGCGAAGGTCAATGAGTGGAGGGAGGTGTCTAGAACATACTTCATGATCAATATGCTTAGTTCAATGCATCGTTCTTCGTTTGCTATGCATTTGTCTCGAAATCAGAAGTCTGAGTTTGTGCAGTCCAGCCTGAACGGGTACTATGCCATACTTAGCCACTGCTCGCGAGTAGATAGACGATATTCCGGGATATTGGACCATATTGGCACAAGTTTACAGTACATATCTGCAAAGTCACCTCAGAGATCGGTGCTCGGGGTCGTGGGCGATGCGCATACCTGTGGTAAGGGTTCTCGAACTCCGTGAGATCGTGCATTCCAGCCTCTGCAACAGGCAACGTCAGTGAAAGAGCTCGCCGCGCAAAACGACTGTATCACCTTCTCCCTTGAGCTGGTCGTCGTAAGAAACCACTTTCCCTTGTTCGCGGTCACGCTATCAGAGGGTCGGTGTTACGCACCGAGAGGAAAAGGAAGACGCGGAGAACACACCTTGATATTACTCCACAGCATGTAGAGTCCGAGTGCAAGATGCGCGACTGAACAGGGGGCGCTCAATGATAACTTCAGAGGGCGTCATCGGGAAGGGGACCTACCAGTCTTGATAACATAACCTGATCGCATGATATAGACCTATCATGAGAAGGCTTCTCTGCGATTCGAACGAAACACACCTATGAACATAGCCGTCTATATCCAGTCCCGGCTGTGTCAGCTATCGGCGAATGAGAACAAGTACTGAGGTTCTCACCGTGCCAGTCGTGTATCTCGGAGCCTCGCTGTCCTGTAGACTACATGGGACACGTCATCCTCGCACGACGCACACTCAAGACTCACGATGAGGAAGTGCGGCCTGTGTGGCATGTCAGCTATCCCTACGTTCTGCATGATCTGAGCCTACTTACCCAATGACATTGCCGACACAGTACTACACGACACGGAGAATCAGAATATCGCATGAGAGGGACACACACTCGCGACTTACCCCAATGAACGTCACGGCCGTTGTGAACGTCTTCTTTGTGAACCCTCCGATCTGTGCCGTTTCTCAGAATGCACGATGCACGCATTCGGGTACACTGAAGCTCACGTTGTTCGAGATCATGACCAAGGAGAGCGAGAACCCGACGGACTACAATAACCAAGGAGTCAGTACAGCGCGGTGTAGAGGTCGGAAGTGCTCACCTGGAACGAAGTAAACCAAAATGCTACTAGGCGGTTCCACTTCTGGTCAGACGGGAGGTAGGTTAGGCACGCCGCGGCGATAATACAGGTGATATTTCCAGCGGCCATGGTGATGACGCGCACTGTCAACAATACCGTGTCAGCGTCACTTCCTGGACTGGACAGCAAGACCTACTATTCTTGAATCGCATACAGACCCAACTAGGCCCACATGAGCTCCCGTTCCTACATATGTCAAATGCGCACGCTTACCCTGCTATGAGCAAACTCGCGATCTGCACTCCAGAGGAGGCCGCATCGAGAAGCGTGCTTTGTAGAGTGGTGAAACCCATTCCCTACGGGCGGCATGAGGCTGGCAGCGAGAAAGGACCCGGGTTTAACGCACCTTGATCACGATGGTAGAGAAGTTGGACACGATACTGGGAATTCCGCAGTTAGGAGCAGCCGTCACCGGGCTAGAGTCAACGCGTACCCGTTTGGTATCTGAGCGGCGATGGAGGCAACGAATAGCAGCCACGTCTTCGGATCGATCAGGGCGTGCCTGATCTGCAGATGCGGGACTGTCAGAAAGCGCACATCGGGCTCAATAGGAGCGCATTCGTACTTGGTACCACTTGAACTGCTTATTCTTGACACCAAGTTTCGCTTCGGCCACGCGCTTGACTGCGAGGACCTTCTCTTCTGCGGTGAAGAAGCGCGCATCGACGGGGGAATCGGGGAAGAGGAACCAAAGTGCGACGGCGACTAGACCACCATGAGGGTCAATTAAACGTACTAGACAAGGCGGAGGTGGACTCACAGATGATGCTGATCCCGCCCAGGATGAGGAATATATACTTCCACAGCGCGATCTCGGGGTTCTGGATGTGCCCAATCTAGTCGTCGCCTCATTGTGAGAGAATGGAGAGTTGCGCCGAGACACCACACTCACACCGTACGCGACGAAGCCTCCGAATATGCCCGCCCATCCGTTGAAGGAGTACCAGATGAGGGCGCGGAAAGGAACTTCGTTTTGGGCGTACCAAATCGAGGTCAACACCGTTAGTCCGGGAGTGACGATAGCCTCGAGTAACCCCAGGAAGAACCTAGTCGCGAGCGTTCAGACATGTTCAGCCCTCGACTAGTGACGACACACTCACCGGTTAACCATCGTGCCCGCAAAGTTCGTGCACGCCGGAGTGCTGTGTAAGCGAACGACCAGTCAACGAGAGGTTTACCTCCAACCAAGGCGGGGTGAACGACGTACGTGATGACAATCGTCCCCCATATGAAGGTCGCTATCGGATGTGGTGAGAATGAAGGGAGTATACGACGAAAGTAATACGGTCCTCACTGGTCGCTAAAACCTTGCCCGTCGGGAAATGTTGCAGCAACCAGCTGTCGGGGTAGTTCCCGACGAGATAACCGAGGCTGAACACAAGGGTCATTCATGCCATCCAACTGAATCCGCGGGTTAATGGATCTCACTAGAAGACTGTCGCATACATCACGATCAGCATGGGCCCGTTCAGTCGCGTGGGGCTTGCAGTACGTACTGCTTGCGAACCAGCTGAACTGGTCTCCAGACAGGTGCAGTGCCTTCTTCATGCCGTACAGGTTGCCGTAGTTGAGGCTACGCGCAGATAAATCAGCTCACGGGGAACAATCATGCCGATGTCCACGCGTACGCAGTCTTGTCCACTGTCAACTCATGTTGATGAGCGCTGCACCGCAAACCAAGACGTCAGGACTCACGGTAACTGAGACCTTGCGCCAGACAGAGCTACGCGGCATCGTCGTTCAGCGCGCGGGGCTCGAACACGCAGCTGCATGGAACGTACCATGGGCAGGATCCAGATATCTATCTTCCTCGAGATCCTACATCACGTCTCAATCAGTCCTAGTCCTACAGAGTCGACGTAGTCTGACGATAAGGTACCTACCTGCGGTTCTGCTCCGCGGTGACGCAAAGCCCAGACTGCTTTGCGATGTCGAACTCGTGCAGACCGGCATTGCCCTCCTCACTGCCAGCGTCGCCGAGCCGGTCGTTACCTTTCTCGAGCACCGCACCCTTATCATTGACCGAGCCCGTCTCCGAAGTCTTCTCGAGCGAAGGGCGCTCAGGTGCCGCTGACATGTTGAACCTAGTGTATCAGCAAACGGCGCGACGCACGGGATAGCAGCGGGGAACGATGCGGCTGGATCAGCGGCGGTGCATCACAGACACCAACACTTATAAGCCCGGACGAGCTCCATGCGCACACTCCGCGCGAGAAGAGCGCGAATGAGTGGCGAAGGAGCACACCCGCCAAGGATGGTGTGCTTCTTCCAGGCACCGTGCACAAAACACGCAATCTTATCAGCGGGCGCGAACGCCTCGGGGAGCCTGATGACCCTCCGCGCTGCCCGATGCCGTGGCCGCGCCGGGGAGGCGGGGCGTGTTATCTGCGCTAGACCTGACTGCAGGAATAGTCAGAACGGCGATACGGCGGCTGCGGTCTCACAACTAACGCACAGATGCGGCTAGTAGATAGACATAGGAGGTCAGGGAGGTGTTCAGTTCGCAATCCCAGATGAAAGGCGGGAGTACGCACAGCGCACGCCCAGACCATCCGAAAGAGCCTCCGACGCTAGCAGAAAGCAGTACTAGTATATCCACAGCACGGTGTGCCTGTCCGTGTTTTACAGCCCAGTCTAAAAGTCCCTACACGTGGGTATCATCTCATTCCACCGTCTTCTCCTTTCCTTTGGCCAGTTTGGGCGGCGCGTCGTCGGGAGCCTTCGCTGGTTGGGTCGCGAATGCGTACAGCCGCCGCCTCTCTCTCCGGCGCATGTACCAGGTGAAGACGGACATCGTGCAGCAGGACATGAGGATCCACGCGATGATGACCGCGACGTTCCGCCCGAGATGCGAGTTCGTGTCGAACATGATCGTCCGGAGGGCTTGCGAGCTGGTTGAAGCAAAAGATGATCGATGAGTGGCTGTACACGTCAGGCACTCGCACCAAACTCACAGGTTCCTGAGACAGACATTGTCAGCATACCGGCACCTGCAGCGCGGGGAAGGCAACATACCATATGGGGAAGCCGCTGCCGTAGACATAGATTGAACTTTGCAACTCGTCAGGCAGCACCACAGGAGAGACGTTATACAGGATCTAGACAGCAGCTTTAGCCAGGGATGGGCCCGGACGGGTGTGCCGACATACCAGCATGAACAGGAAGAAAGGTGTGAATCGAGGCGTAAGAATCGTTATCATGGCCTCGATGGAGAGACCAAGCGCCGCCATGCCGAGGTAGATGTACACCCAGGAGATCATGAATCCAGCACCGAGCCCGAACCTGCAGACGCGATCAATATTATCCACGGCAGACAGGTCTGTAGGCAGCGTACTTGGTACCGAGAGGCAGCTTGAAAGCAAGGTTGACGAGGGCGTAGCTCATGCTGAGCGGCAGGTACGCAAGTAGGGGGACGGCCAGACGGAGACCTAGGTAAGGCCAGAAGGCCATATGCGGGCTGACGATCGCTCTCGCAGTGGAGTTCGCCATCGTCTGACGTAACTTCAGTAGCGGTCCGGCACGACGACGTCGGTCAACTCACGATCATGAACCTGTCAGGCTTCGTTAGGGTCAACAGATATCCAGTATCCCTCGATACTTACGAAAAGATGCAGAGGAAGATGTTGCCAACAAGGGTCGCAGCCTGAGCAGCAGGGGCGTTGTACGGTCGGAGGTTGACCATCGTCCAACTCACCGCCGGTGAGATCGTCTGCGGCGCATTCGCGATCATCTGGAGCGCCGTCGAGTTTGGCTCGCCGTTTGAATCGATCTGCGCGAACACCCGCTGCGCAGTAGATGTAGCGTACGCTGATGTCGTGACTTGAAGCATCTGCGTCGTTAGCGGGACAATGTAGTTTCCCGTTGCAATCTCATTACGAGCCTGACCTCTGGGTTAGCGCATTGTGGGTTCATAACGGGCGAGATAGGCGCGTACCTGGGAGTAGTATACTTTGATCGCATTTCTAGGATCGTAGGTCTTGTCACCGTTGGTCCGAGCAGTGGACAGTATGGTAGATGCATTGGGTTGGACTGAACGCCCAGAACGTTAACGCTGTGCTTATCGCTACCACCGGAAGACGTACCGACGACGACAACCCAAACCTGTTCTTGAAGGACCATGTTGATGATGTCATTGTCGTCGCCGACGTCGCGCGCGTTGAGGAACTGCCATGTCAGCTGAGGTCCTGGTGCTGTGTACTGCTGAGCGGCCTGGGATAACCCCCGGCCAACACGGCCGCCGTCGCGATCAATGAACCATGCTTCCAAGTTGCCCGTCAGCTTTGCCGAATTGGTCAGGGCACCCCAATAACTGCGTGAGGAGAATTGTCAGTAACATGCAGTTGAAATCTCGTTAGGATGACAGTCAACCCAGCAGTCGTACTTCGGTCCGGGTATCATGATCTGACCTGTCTCCCTAGGTCTGCCGGAGATCAAAGCAGTACTGAACGCGCTATAGCTGACGATGGTGCTCAAGCCCACGACACAACACGTGTACGCCTCGCTGGCGCCCTAGTACCGCCGCCGCCGTACGAGTCTGGCAACAGTGTTGCAGCTTGCATTGGCTGCGACGTACGTACACCACCCATGCCGCTAGTGACAGCTCGGATAGGCGCTGGCATGTTCAGGTTGCGAGGCGCCGGGACAAAGGTCTGTTTTGGACCACCACTCACATAGGGAGACATGTCCACATCAGGGCCATGATCAAGAGCGTCGCACGCCCGATGATTATGAAGTATCGCCGCCGCATAGGTGCGAGCGCAGGTGAGAAGACTGGGCAGGCCGGTCAGATCCGAGAGCGCGGGGGTGTGCGCGAGACTCACAGCTCGCATAGGCGGGCGCAGGAGGGACTTGCGTGACCTGTTCGCCGACGAAGGAAGACTTGCGGCTGGGCTTATTTTCATCGTCGAAGTCGATTTGCTCGATGCCGGGGGAGGGCTGCAACGATTCCGCCTGTGCCGTGTCCTCGGCATGCCGATCTGCCGAGGACCCGCGGCCAATGGAATGCGCAGCCTGCATCTGGTCAGCGGCATGTTCCCGGCTCGAGTGAGCAGCCATGGCCGTGGCGCGCGTGTGGCCGAGGACGAGAGCGTCGGCGTCGAGCGTCGTGGTCGTCGTGGTCGTCGACGAACAGGCAGCACGCCTCGACGTCCCCTGAACATTTGCCACCGCGACTCGGACCGATCAATCGCGCCCCATTTCCTGTCATCGCCAGCTCTATGTGAATGTTTGCGTTGCACAATTGCTAAGTCCGATATGGTGTAGTGGCTAACATTATCGCCTCTCACGCGATAGCCCGGGGTTCGATTCCCCGTGTCGGAATGTTTTTTTTCCGCTTTTTTCGCCCTAGAGACGGAACAGCCAGGACGGTCTCCGTTCGGCGTGCATGCAACATCGCAAGAAGGTGGTATAAAAATACATATAAGATACAAGTAGATATTGTTGAGAAGGGGACTTCTCTATTCGAAGTACACCAGAGGGTCCCCTGCCGAAACTGAGCCTCCCTCTTTCACTCCGCGCCCGAAGCCCTTCACCTTACGCCCCACGAAGTCTTCTCCAGCCTCGATGTTCACCTCGGTCTTCATCGCCTCGAGGATGACCAGGACGTCTTCTGCGCTGCGGATGACGTCTCCAACGGCGCACTTGATCTTCCACACGTGCGCCGACAACGAGGACGCGACGCATTCTCCGCTCTCGTCTCCGGCTCCTGTATGGCACCCGTGAGTCATCCGGACGAGTGTTGAGTGGATGATGAACTCACCCTCTTCGACAGCAGAATCTGATTGCCGCGCCTCCAGCTCTGCGCGGCGCTGTCGATCCCATTCCGCGAACAGCTCGCGTTCCCTACAGCGAGAACATGTGAGTAGACACTAACGGTTCCTTGCGCCGTAGAACGTACCGAGCCTCCTCAGACACTGTGCCCTCGGCCTGGCGAGCCTTGAAGTCCTTGATCTCGTCGGCGATGCTGTTCACAAACGCGGCATACTCTGCCATCGAGAATGTGGTATCCTCGATCTAAACCGGACCATAAGCGGCGGAACTAGTGAGGCAGCGTATTGCAGACTAACCATGAACGCGTACTGGCCAGCATCGAACCGCGTCTCGAGCTGATCGGATTTCAATTGGTTTGCGGACTCTCAAAGCGAGAGAAACGCCAGCATACCTGCATATATTCGTCTTCGCTGATGACCTCCCAGGCAATCTACAAGTGCGTGCCATTGAGCACATGCTGTCTGCGTGATTCGCCGAACGTACCTGATCGAAAGGCCGCAACAACCAAGGGCTGTCGGGACTGAAGTCCCGGCCCTTACCCCAGGTTTGCCATGGAGGCAGTGTGCGGCCGTACAGTTGGTAGCCCCCGGGAGACTCAATCGGGTATATCGCCGCGACAGGTCCAGCTATGCCAATAGCTCCCTGAAAGCCAGGTCAGCACGCGGCAATACAGACACAGACATCGAGATCAGTACGCACGCGTGGAGTGTACGTCCGTGATGGGTTCATCTTCTGTCCTACTAGCCTGCAGCGCGGGTCGATCTGGACGTTCCCATCAGAGACTGCGCCCAGCGGAGAGCGCAGAAGAGGACGTACTGGGACAAGGAATGGGCATGCGAGATAGAACCCGACTCCAAGGATGAGCTAGAAGTCGTCAGCACACCAAGGCGCGCATAGATTGCATCCTGCACTTACCCAGTCGGTTCCGACGAGCTTCTTCAGCGCATCCTTCGCACTTTCCAGTCCGTTGTTCCGTGCTAGGTATTCGATGTTGCTGGGAAGGTACACGGCCTTGTCTCGTGTGGTGCGCATGTACTTCTCGAGCGCTTCCCTGTTCCACCTGTCGTCTAGTACAACAGGGAAGGTTATCTTACGACCGGGGAAGGTGAGCGACTCGACGTTCGCAGGAAGAGATGCTTCGACGTCAACAAGTGCCGCGAGCAGCGCCGTCTGGCTGATAGTAAGCGGATCAAAGTGGACCTGTGGATGTGTAAGGAAGAGCACAACAGTGTAGAATGCACCATAGAAATATACCATCGTTGACCTGATGCAAGGCGCGAGGAACCAGACGCCTGGTATAGCGCGTTTCCGCACTTCCGTCTCGAACGCGTGGATCCTCGCACGGATGGCGAAGTCAAGGGTCATCTCTCCGCACTCAACCAGGATCGCCGAGTCCCCCGCCTGTGATGCAACCGGTCCTGTCAGCCAATGCCGCGCAGGTCGGGACGCAAACAAACCTGGCGGAACACCATGCGCGGCCGGCCACTGGCAGGATCAGCCGGCACTTCGTGCAGCCGCGAGTCCGCCGTCGCTTCATCCAGCTCGGGGGTATGCGAGACGTCGGGCACCGCGCCCGTCTTGCCGTACGTGATGAGGTCTTCGACGAGTCGGTTCCTCCTGTGTAGCAAGTCGACGGCTTGCTCGTGTGTGATGCGCTTGAACTGGAGGGTCGAGCCTGCCCTCAGCTGCCCGAGCTTCCACCTAAAGAGCAAATGACCATGAGTCATGCATCAGCATACAGACTCCTCGGCACTCACAAGTCCGCGCTCGCCACCGTGCACACGCACAGGTACCCGCCCATGTCCGGCCCCTCGTTCGTCAAGATGACCGGCGTGTCGCCGTTCACGTTCACCGTGCCGAACGCATAACCATTGTCCAGGATGTTGCTCGGGTGCGAGCCGCCCTCTCCGCCCGTCTCGCGCGCCCACGCGATACGCGGTCCCTCGAGACGCACGCCCATCCGGTTGCTCGCCGCGCTGACTGTCCATTGTGTTGCGAAGAAGTCGGAGATGCCGGCGGGAATGATGAACGTCGGGTCGCAGTGCGGCCCCGCGAGGACGTGGATCACCCAGTGGGCGGGGTACGTCGGGACGAGGGGCGTAGGGAGCGTGAGGGTGGAGGACGTCTCGGATGGTGCGCAATTGCCGAGCGCGATCTGGTCCCCAGCGGCGAGCGCGCGCCCTTGGTATCCACCGAGGCCGAGCGATGTCGACTTCGAGCCAAGGTACTTCGGGATCTCGGGGAATCCGCCCTTGATAGCGAGGTACATGCGCATGCCCGAGCCCGTGGCGTTGCCGATGACGAGCTTACCGCCAGCGGGGACGACAATTTGGGCCCACATCGGTGCCTCTGTTCCGTTCACCGTCACCTTGACGGAGGCTCCAGTGACAGCGATCACCGTAGGGACGTGGAATATAAGGCGGCATCCAGTTAACGTGAGCTCCAGGCCCTCCATCCCGGGTTCGTTGCCGACAAGGACGTTCGCCATGCGGAAGGCGAGCGAGTCCATGGGGCCGCTTCGCGGGATACCTAGCCCGATCTGACGGCCGGGATAATCCTGCACTGTTGTCTCCAGTCCGCCGCTCAACACGGTGAATGCGCTACCGAACACGTCAGCTCTGGATCTGCTATCGCTCACGGGATACTGACTTGGGAACGAAAGAGAAGGTGTCTAAGAACGTCGTTGTCGCGGCCCCCTTCTTGAACGTCTCCGACTCGCAGATAGCGCGCAGGTACTGGATGTTGTTCGGCGGACCGTAGATCTTCGCCTCGCTCAGCACCTGCGAGAGGCGTGCAATCGCCTCAGCCCGATCCGAGCCAGTCACGACGAGCTTGCACGCGAGGGGGTCAAAGTAGGGCGTGATCGTCGTACCGCTCTCCACCTGTTCCTCACATCAGCAATGACGCACGATTAGGCAGCATCGACGCTCACCCAAGTCTCGACCCGCAGCCAGTCATGCTCAGGAATCTCGACTTGCTGCAAGACGCCCGGGCACGGCTTGAACTGCGCCGCCGGATTCTCGCAATACACTCGGACTTCGATGGCATGGCTCTTCCGCTGCTCGGGAGATATGCTGTACAAGCTCTGGTTGTATGCCGGGTGAGCTAGGATACCGCCATCGAGCTTGTCGTGCTTCGTGACGCCTTGTAGAATCATCAGTTCCACGAGGTCGAGCCCAGGGTTGATCTGCTCGGTGACGGGGTGCTCGACCTGTAGACGCGTGTTCATCTCGAGGAAGAAGAACTCGCCGGTCGCGTCATCCACTAGGAACTCGACCGTTCCTGGTGATCGAGTGAGCATGACGTATGCCAGAGCGCGGTTGAGACGTACCGGCAGATTCGTACTTGACGTGTTGCGCTAGGCGTACCGCAGCATCCCACATCCGCTTCTGGACGTCTGCGAAGAGTTAGATGACACGCGCACGCTTTCCCGCGTAGAGGCTCACCTGGGCGACGAAGCATGAACGGGCTTGGTGCCTCCTCGATGACCTTCTGGTGCCGCCGTTGCACGCTACACTCCCGTTCGCCTACGTGTATAGCGTGCCCCGCACCATCCCCGAACACCTACAAAATGTCAGACGTGTACAGCAGGGCAGTCTGCGTGACTTACCTGCACTTCAACATGCCGGGCGGCAGGGAAGTACCGCTCGATGAATACACCATCGTTGTGAAAAAGCGTCTACCAATAGCACTCGTCAGCCCAAGAAGTTGCCAATATGGTGGGCGCCTACCTTCGCGCGAGCCTGCGTAGACGCGAACTTGGTGCGCAGCTCATCTGCGTCGTTGCAAACGACAAGTCCCATCCCACCACCCCCGGCGGTGGACTTGAGCATGACTGGATACCCGATCTCTCCTGCCAGCCCAACCGCTTCCTCCGCATCGCGGAGAAGACTCTTCGAGCCGGGCACCAGAGGCACGTCGACCTCGATCGCAAGCTCCCGCGCGCGATGCTTCAGACCCATCGCCTCAATGGTGTCCGGTCGCGGCCCGAGCCAAGTAATGCCCGCGTCGACCACCATCTGCGCGAACCGCTCGTTCTCGGACAGGAACCCGTACCCCGGGTGCACGAGCGTCACGCCGCGCTCTTTGCATATCGTGAGGATGGCGTCCGCGTCGAGGTACCCGCGCGCGTTCGAGACAGGGTCCTCGTCGTCCGGGCGCAGCGCGACCGCTTCGTCCGCGAGCACGACGTGGGGCGCGGTCGCGTCCGAGCGCGTGTAGACCGCCACTGTGGGGATGCCGAGGCGGCGCGCGGTGCGCAGGACGCGGACCGCGATCTCGCCGCGGTTCGCGACGAGAAGCTTGTGCGCTGAGTACGATGGTGTGGTGGTCGTCATGGTCGTTTGGAGGATAGAGTGCGAAAGCGGGAGGCCGCGCCCTTCGTTTGAGTTATGAGTGTGCGCGATAACGAGGGAACGGCGGTGCTGGGATGGCGGCGCTGGTCGTTTCTTGGCTTCTTACAATAATTGGATCAGAGGTCGGCCCGTCCACCTTGTGACTATGGGGTAAAGTACGATAGGGCCGATCGTATGCGCTCGTCGCATATGTCCAGCCATATGCCGCGCCCGCATGTCATTTCACCCCCGCCGCTGCGCGGAGTCGTTGCTCACCTCCAGATTCACCCCTTTCATGATGCTCGGCAGTGAGTCAGGGTAAACGGTGCACACCTTGGCTTCGCGCATAGATTGGTTCAAGTGTCGGCCCGCGACGCCCCAGAGGACCTCATGACTGTGCCGGGCGAAGGACGATCGTATCGCCTGATGCACTCCTATCTACTCCAGCTATTCGCGGTTGTCTGAGAACGCAGAGGCATCAGCGACTCCCGCGGGCACTCAAAGCGATAGCTTGCCACTCACACTGACCACTGGAACCTCATCCGCCTACCGCCATCTCCATCCCGGCTACTACGATGTCGACCGGGCGAATCAGAGCGACTGTGAATTGCGATATGGGAGAGGTGAGTGAATCCTGGCCAGACTCAGTTTCTAGCATTCAGAATGTGTAATGTGCATCCAATATTCCGTGTTTTGCATTCATCGCGACACAGAGTGAGGGCGGGAGACGGACAGGTTAGGTGGAGGAAGGCAAGTCGCAGCCGTTTGAAGGACGACTTCGGGCGCTTGAGCTCCCACGCGAGACCGGGGTCCCCGCACCTGCGCGCTGCTCTCTCCGCAACGTGCCAAATGCCTACTCCCACTCGAATGTTGATGTCTCTCGAGACGACTTTATTGACTCAATGAACTTCAGGGATACTCACTCTACAAAATGGTGAGCATATGACTGTATCGGACCAGTCAGGATCTAAAAAAACTAACGGCTGTCGAACCGCAGGGCGACGACGAGTCGCTCATGCAGACGATCCACCTCGCCAACGTCGCCTGTGGCTTCCACGCCTCGTAAGTATTTGGTCATAGAAATAGATAGCAGCGCTGCTGATAGCACATCTTTGCCGTGTTGTGGTACAGGGATTTTTCCATCATGGACGAGACCGTGCGGCTTGCAAAGGCCAACAACGTCCTCGTGGGCGCACACCCGTCCCTGCCCGACAAGCAGGGCTTCGGCCGACGCGAGATGAAGATGGAGCCCGTACGTCCTGCCTCATGCTTCAGGGACGAATATCTGACGATTCCACAGGACGAGCTCGCCGCATGCTTCATCTACCAAGTCGGCGCCCTCACGGGCTTCCTGCGCGCGCACGGCCTGAAGCTGAACCACGTACGTCCCTCGCGCGCTTCCGGCACGGCGACACTGGGATAACGAGTCGCGTCATAGATTAAGCCTCACGGGGCGGTGTACGGGATGACCGCGCGCGACCCGGCGTTGGCGCGGGCAGCGGTCGGCGTCGCGAAGACGTTCGACGTCCCGTACATGGGCCTGGCCGGGACGTGCCACCAGGCCGCAGCCGAAGAGCTCGGTGTTCCGTTCATCGCAGGTACGCCCCCCCCCCTGCTGGCCCCGAAGCGGTGTGCCGGCCCAAACGCTGAACTCCGCTTCACAGAGTGGTTCGCCGACCTCGAGTATAGCCCGGAGGGTAAACTCATCATCACGAAGTGAGTTCCCGACTCGACGGGAGGGCGCGCGACAGGTGACTGATGTATTCACGACAGGAAGCACGATCCCGTCCCTCTGTCTGCCGTCACCGATAGGGTAAACAAATTACTCGGGGAGCGGCAAATCACGACGACGGCGGGCTTCCTCCCCCTGGCTGAGGGTGTGAGCGAGGTCTCCATTTGCTGTCACTCGGACACCCCGGTACGAAGCCTCGCGTTCTGGTCTATTCCCAGAGAGCTGATTCGTACGGGTACAGGGCGCGGTCGAGATTGCGAAGACGGTGAAGGCGTTGGTAGACCAGAATAACGCACAACTACCGGCGCAATAGGCTCAAGAGTAGCTCTGTACCTTTGTATAGCGAAAGACGATCGCAAGCGCAAGATATTAAAGGTGACCTGTCAGTCAGCGTATGCTCGTCATGCTCGGTACAATGGTTCAAGAGACCGGTCGCCTCCCTGCGCTGAGTATACGCCGGACCAATGTCTCTGTCGTTCTAGCATAGCATTAGAAAGTCTGCGAGATCCTTTGAAGCGCATTCGTTATGGAAGACGGCCGTCCCTGCGATATCGCGTCGCTCGCTGTTTGGTGCCCGCATCACTGTACACAACAGTTATCTGCGACACAGTTCGAACGTTGCTCTGCGGTCAAGAGCGTCCTGGTCCGTATGTAGCTTCTGCGACGGTTGCTTCTTCTTGGACTTTCATCTCCGCGACCGCGGCAGGTGTAGGGTTCGGTGTGAACATTCTCCTCGGCCGGTCTATGAATACTGAGCCGACAGATTGGGATCACTTACTGTCGCCTCGGCCTGAGCCGTGTCGAACAGCCGTGATCGATACATACTATCATACAAAGTATGTGGCTACGTATTGATACACCATGTTGGGCTTGTTGCTTGTAATCGGGCTGCTATAGCAATATCTTACTACGTTCGAAACGCAAGCGGATTGCTGTCGCCGTGAGCAGCGGTGCGTATACCGTCTGGCTTGCATTCCAAGACAGGAAGGTGTCTTGCCTTATGTAGACGACCTACTTGATGACCTCATCACTAACGCCGTAATTTGTCATTTTCAGCATCTTTTCGGCTGCGACAACTTGACCTCTGACCACCACCATCGCTGCTCGTTGCGTATATGGCTCTGTATTCAAAAGCCTTGAAGGTACAAATCCCGCCATATCGCAGAGGACAACAAACACTTCTAGTACTCACAATTTACCTCCGCCGGATGCGGGGTAAACTCGATCACCGATCAAGCAAGCCTCGTGAAAGATCTCCCGCGCTCAGCGTTCTTTCCCCGGACGGCACGGCTTGCATGCTAGCGCTACGTCGACTCCGGTGTCCATGTCCTCTCCGCTCTCCCTGGCAATGAAGCCAATGCTTACCAAACGCTAGTGTGTATGCTTACCTGCCTCGTCCTGATCGGCCGACCAGCGTGCCTCCATGGCAGCTTTCCAGGAAGGGAAACACCGCTAGGCTCCGATGTCCACGTGAGGCTGACCCCTCGCCGGGTCATGCTACCGGCGGCACGCAGGAGAGTTGGCAGATAGGCGGGGCCTAGCGGGCTAAGATTGAATGGGAGCTTGAGTGCTCCGAGCTCGTTTTGGCAACAGCAGCGTCTGTGGAAGTGGTCAGCCTGAGAACCCGTGCGCATGTTTGATGGTGGGTCCGGCTTACCTTCTCCTCTGCATGACGCCCTGTCCTGACGCTCTACTAGGGCTATACCATAACGCCCCCGTCTAATCCTTTATCCTACTAAACGCTATATTACCCCGCGCGAGCTTGACGTACCCCTCACCCCCTATTCACTCACTCGACCGTCCAACAATGACCACCCGCCTGCCCGTCGCCGCTGCCAACGTCCCTGCCACCTCCGAGCGCCCCACCCTCTACGATGGCCGCAAAGCTGCTCATCGTCTCCACGTCCTCATCGTCGGGTGCGGCATGGGCGGTCTTGCCGCTGCCCACTGTCTCGGCCAAGCCGGGCACAAGGTCACCCTCTTCGAGTCTGCCGGCGCCATAAGTGAAGTGGGTGCCGGCATCCAGGTCACTCCCAACGTCTCCCGACTTCTGCGAAGGTGGGGCGCCGGAGACGCTCTGGAGCGAGTCACCGTCCGACCAGAGGCGATCGTCTTCCGCCGGTACGCGGACGGGGACCGGGTCGCCTACACTCGCTTGTCGAATATGGAAGAACAGTACGGAGCGCCATACTACCACATTCACCGCGCAGACCTCCATAAGATCCTTTACGACCTCGCCTCTCCTTTCATGACGCTCCGCCTCAAAGCAACCGTAGTCGGAGTCGACCCGGACACGCCCTCGGTTACCCTTGCATCGGGAGAAGTCGTCCGTGGCGACCTCATCATCGGCGCAGACGGCGTGAAGAGCCTTATTCAGGGTGTCGTCCTCGGCCATACGAACCCGGCCGAGCCCACTGGGGATGCCGCGTACCGCGCGATCATTCCCACCGAACTCCTTCTCAAGGATCCGGATCTGAAGGGCTTCGTCGAAACACCAGAGATGACTGGCTGGATGGGTCCGGGCAGACACATCATGGCGTATAGCATCGTAAGTCGTTGCATCTGCCATCACTTTTGCCAGCTTCTGAACCATTCTCCCACAGCGCGCGAAGAAGGAATACAATCTGGTTATGCTACACCCTGACGATGGTTCCGTCGAATCTTGGACTGCAGAGGGCAGCGCGGACAAGATGCGCGCGGACTTCGCCGACTTTGAGCCGCGGTGAGTGCGGCCGCGGCCGCCCATCTGCCGGCGAATGCTAACGCGTGCCTGATTCTGCGCAGAGTCCGGAAGCTGCTGAGCTTGGTAAATTCCACTCTGAACTGGCGGCTCATGGACCGACAACCGCTCAAGACATGGATTCACCCTTCATCGAAGGTGGTGCTCCTCGGCGATGCTTGCCACCCGATGCTTGTATGTGCCCGTCTGTTTCGTTCTCCGGGCCGCTCATTCATGTCTATATAGCCGTATCGCGCCCAGGGTGCCGCAATGGCGATCGAAGACGCGGCTGTGCTCGGGAACCTCCTGTCTCGTCTCAACGACCCTTCGCAGTTGAAGACGCTCATCCAAGCGTACGAAGACCTGCGTCTGCCGCGCACGGCCGAGACGCAGCGGCAGTCCCGCCTGAACCAGCACATCTTCCACCTCCCCGACGGACCCGAGCAGGAGAAGCGCGACCAGGACATGCGCCGGGCGATGGAGGCAGAGCTGCGCGAGATGCAAGGCGGCGCCTCAGCTGCGGATGACGCGCTCGAGGGAAGCCCGAACCAGTGGGCAGATCCCAAGAAGAACGCGGCGCAGTTTGCGTACGACGCCGACGCAGCCGCAGAGCGGTGGTGGCGCACGATGGGCGAGAGGACCGTCGGACCCACGTTCGAGCGGGTCGAGCACAAGCTGTAAGGCGAGTGCGCACGACTCGGGCTCGTGTTTTTGTGTTGGGCATCTCTGGTGTCGTGCTTCAACGCGCGACCGACGGACTATCGCTGCTGGGCGGGGTCGGGCGGAGATTCATGTGGATGGACGAATCACGAGTGGGCTGACGACAGTTACGAGCTGCACGATAGGCTGGATTTGCATCACCATCTGTACCATAGTAGGCCGGATCTTACTCGCTCCGTATTTCACGACTCATGTTTCCTCGCGCAGCGCGGTGCGCGACTCGTGAGGCGTCACCGGTCAGCGGGCGATGCATGAGGCGAGCTACACAGATAGGTTATGGCGCCGTCCCGGCGTATCCGGGGCGAGCACCAGGCTTATAACGTACAAGACACACCCACGGACGCGCGGGTTGACTACAAATGTAACTTGGCGTCTGCACAAGGCCGTCTGATCGTGCAACAGGATTGCGCGCAGGCATGGGAGCGTACAATCTCTTCACGGGCGACTCGCGAGTCTAGAACGAGCGTGCGAGGATCAGCACTACGGAGACTTGGTGAGAACTCGAGAAGTGCGCCTCGCGCTCCCACGCGCGCGCGCAAGAAGGTCGGCGCGCAGCCGCCGAGAGGGGCAGGCGCGAAACGCCGGGGCGGAAGGGGGGCGTTGACTAAGAACAGCAGGAAGTGCACGTCGGACCCACGGCTCATCCGTTCACCCCACGCGCCACTGCCAGATGACCCCTGCGCCGAAGAGGTGGGGTGTGTGAGCGCTGCGCACCGAACGGGAGGGGAGAGGGCGTTTGAGAGTGGGGGAACAGTACTGACCGAGCGGGTCGTCCCCTTCGTGTTGCGCCCCGGTCCACATCCCCAGCGCGCCCATCGCGGAGCCGACGCCGCCGAGCTGGACGAGCTCGGACGACCATTCCTCCTCGGTGTTCTCGTGGTTCATGGAGACCTGGAGTGAAGCGGCCGGCATATGTACCTGTGTGTACGCCAACGAGAGCGACAGAGGAGACTCACGAAGGCCCAGCGCACATGGCCGTCGGCGAGCATGCTGACGGTGCCGTGCAGGCGCCGACCGCTGACGGGCTCGAGGTACACGTTGCCCTCCCAGCCGGCGCCGCCCATAGTGCCCTCGACATGGATGGTCGGCCGGTCGGCGTATGCGGCGACGGGCGCGGGCGAGTAGCCGGTGATGCGCAGGGTGAGCGGCGTGAGGATGTACACCTCTTCGACGTCGGGGTCGTCGTACTTGCCGTTTTGCTGTGTTTTGGTCAGGACTGCTCAACTAGCCGTGAAAGGAGGCTTGGAGGCGACGCACATGATGATCTGTATGCGACGAGGACCGTCAATGAGATGGGACGGAATGGGTGTGTGCTTAGTGAACGCACGTACAGACAAGATCGTCATAGCCCAGCCAGATTACCAGACGCCTGATCGCTCGGATACGTCAGCCGCTTCAGTCGCAGGCTCATGGTACTGCTACGCGTACCTCCAAGTGCCTTCCGCGCCTGCCCAGTCGTACCCGGCGACGTCGCCGTGGGTACCCTCTACTCCTGGAGCCTGATCATAGGAGGACTTCTCCCTGTCGCGGCCGTTTGATGGCAGAACCCAAGCGCCTTCCCGTATGTTGTTCCATGCGGCCATAAGTTCGAGGCCGTATCCCCGGCGTTCCGCACGAAGCGTCGACTCCGCCACCACTCGCGCTGCGACGAGCCAGGACCAGTCTGGGCGCAGCTCATCGGCAGGAGGTCTCTCCGTTTCTTGCGTGGAAGAAGCTTGGACGGGTAGGTACGGACCCCAGTTTCTCTCTCGCGACAGGTAATCCATGTCGAACGCGCGCTTGCGGGCGTGCCAGTGCGCGCGCTTGCGCTGCGCGTCTTCAGACATATCGGCGAGGGCTAACTCGAGATTTCCCTCTTGATACAGATGATCGGGGATACTGGCAAGGGCAGCGGGGAGCTCGGACGCGGAGTCGACGTCGGACTCCACGGTGGGGACGACGAGTAGCCCGAGGTGGCTGAGGATCTGTCCTACGGCGAGGCCCTCGGGCGTTTCATGCCAATCATGCTCGTAGTCGCTGCTCTCGGGGCTTTCCAGAGTGAACCTGGTCGTGATCGATGCGGGGAGACCCGTGGAGAGGACGTCGCGGAGCCACGAGACGTTCAGGGAGGGCCGGCGAGGTGTGACATCCGGAGGCCACAACCCGGTCTTGTCGGTCTCGTTTACGCGCCGCGAGTCGGGGAGGGCGGTATGCATCACAGACACGATGGTCTGGAGGGCTCTGAGGTGGGCGGACTCGTCGGTCGCAGGGGGCGGATGGGTAATACAGCTCGCCGGTTCTGAGGAGCGCACATGCTGCACGTGTATCGGCTGGACAAACCTCGCGAAGAAGCGGGAGGTCCATACGCGGTCCCGCAGCTCTTTCTTCCAGTTGACGTCTGCATACCCCGCGAATTTGCGGATATGACTCAAATCAGTATGTCGTGGTACACATCTTGAATGAAGTCGTCTGTACTTGCCTGCGGTCGCGAGACCCTCTATTTCCCTGGGATCGTCGAACAAGACGAGGAATAGCGAGCGCCACAGGTGATGGTCAGTGCTCTCATAGATTATGGAGTAGAAATGTCGGCATGTTGCTGCTACGGCGGCGATACTGGCCGCATCGTTGCCTGCCGCACAGTTTATCAGAATTTCCTCGACCACTTCGTCGGGTAAGGTTGAGAACGATGCCTGCGCGACATCCATCTCTGTAAACAGATCAGCTGTGGGTTGAGTGGTAGAGAAATCTGAATCTTGACTCGACTCGGAAGCGATAGTCGTGGTACAGATACAACAGTCGTGGGAAAGATCAATAATGAACCGCATGTGAATGAATGTAAGGCTTCAGCGCTTCAGCGCTAGCACCTCACTAGCTACCGCGCATCTTGCTCGAACTCTCGAGTCGCTGCTGGGGCAAACGTACGAAGTCAAACATATATCCTTCCGGATACTGACTGGCTGCTTCAATGGGGACGAAAATCCGCTAGGCGCACAGAGAGCGGCTGCGAGAGGCGTGATATTGTCACCACGACATATGTACTACGCTCGCATGCAAGCATCTCTCCCTCGGCATGTGTGTTCACCGGACACGCCACTGCCAGATGACCCCTGAGCAGATTCAACTTCTGTGAGCGAGGAAACACGAGATGTAAGACCGGTCAAGCACTGACCAAGCGGATCGTCCTCATCGTGGTTGGCCCCAGTCCACATCCCGATTGCGCCCATCGCCGACCCAACGCCGCCGAGCTGGATCGCCTCCGACGCCCACTGGTCCTCAGTGTTGTCCTCATCCATAGACGTCTATGTCATGACCGCGAACTCAGTGGGAAGGAATCGTTCGGAAGAAGAGCAGACTTACGATAGACCACCGCACGCTGCCGTCCACGAGCATGCTGACAGTGCCGTGCACGCGGCGGACGTCTTCATCGGGGATCTCTACATTGCCCTCCCAGCCGGCGCCGCCCATCTCGCCCTCGACGTGTATGATTGGCCGGTCCGCGTATGCAGCTATGGGCGAGGGCGAGTAGCCCGTGACGCGAAGGGAGAGCGGGACGATGATCCAAACTTCTTCTAGCTTGGGGTCGTCGTACCTGCCGGAATGCTGTTGGTCGGAGGGGTCAGCGAGTAATGCGTTCCGAACGAGAGAAGCAGAAGAGAAAATGTCATACGTTGTAATCTGCGTGAGGTACCGGTAAGTCAAGACGCGCATAGTAACGGAACGAGGAGACGTGTACGCACGGACGAGGTCATCATATCCCAGCCAGCATACAAGACGCCTGTGATGTGTTGGTCAATACGTGTTCCAGTGTTGCAGGCATGACGCGTACCTCCAAACGCCCTCTGCGCCAGCCCAGTCATGGCCCAGAGTCTCCTCCGTACCATTCGACCCTTCCGAGTAACCAACATCGCTCTCCGACGGGAACATGGGGGATGGCACCCAAGCACCTTCACGGAGGTTATCCCAAGCCGTGACGCGCTCAACGCTCTCCACAGCTTGGGTCGCGCACAAAGTGTTCTCGGCGACGACCCGTGCGGCGCCGAGCCACGACCAGTCAGGGAGCAGCTGGTGTGCGATATCGGAGGTATGCGCCGCCTGTGATGGGTTGCCCCCTGGTACCCAGTCAGGATCATCGGAGTCGGACGAACCCGCTGAGGCAGAGTCGCTATCGGGGGTGTCGGCTCGGTCGAGGTCGATGGCGAGAAACGGGCCCCAGTACCGGTCCCGCGAGAGGTAGTCCATGTTGAAGGCGAGCTTGCGGGCGCACCAGTGGGCGCGCTCGCGTTGTGCGTCTTCGTCCATATCGGGGTAATAGGACGATCTGTCGACACCCCTTCCCCTTGGACCAGCCTCAGGAGAGATAGGGCGTCTGAACGAGAACGGATCCGAGTCGGAGCTCCCGGGCGGGATGGGCAGGAAGCCGAGATGGTTGACGACTTGGTAGGTGGCGAGACCCAAAGGCGTAGCATGCCAGTCGTCGCCGACGTTATCGAGGGAGATCTGGGCGGTCAGTGTAGCGGGCAGGCCGGTGGCGAGACAGTCCCTGAGCCAGAGGACATTCAAAGAGCGATGTTCGGACAGGACGTCTGGCGGCCACTCCGCAGTCTGTGCGTGCAGCTGCACGAGGTTCCCTGGTTCAACGCTGGATAGCTGAGGCGCCACTTCATCGGCACTGTGAGAGTTGGGCATTGACCGCGGATCCGGGGCGGCGGTGTATATGGTAGAGATGATGGTACGCAGCGCGCGGAGATAAGAGGGTATCTCCTCTGTGGTCGGCCAATCGACGGAGTAGGTGAGCATGGTCGCGCTCCTTGACCTCGAGACCGGTACATAGTTAGCTCGGACCGTCGGTGCAACCTGCCTCGATGCAAATTTGCGAGTCCATAGACGGTCTTTAAAACCTTCCCTCCAGTTGAACCCTGGGGAATGTGGAGGAAATAGTTACGGTCAGTACTGCCGTTCTTTGTCGCATCCGAAGATGGAGTTCGAGTACTACAATTCTTACCCGCAGTCACGAAGCGACGGTAGCGCTGGAGTTCTCTCGGGTCGTCGAACAAAGCAAGAAACAGCAAACGCCAGAGATGGTTGTCGGCCGCCTTGTAAATGGTAGCATAGAAGCGTCGTGATGTTGCGGCGACAGCCGCAATGTCGTCGGCGTGCCCATCTTCCGCACAAGTGATCAGGATGTTCTCGAGCACTTCATCGGGCAGAGATCGGAGGGAGGCTCGAGATAAGGACATCATGAAGCAAATACAGTAACGCAACCTGCAACCGCAAGCCCGGGATCATGGGGAGAACAAGGAAGGATGCAAATCCAGGTTGGCGGTGACTTGGACTCGTCCCAGATGGGCGGAAGGGATGGCAAAAATTCCGACACGGGGAATCGAACCCCGGGCTATCGCGTGAGAGGCGATAATGTTAGCCACTACACCATATCGGATTGTAAGAGTGTAACCGTTTAACAACCAGGATCAGTGTAAAATCCGCAGTGCAGGCCCGCGCCGCCGCAGGGACGGTGCGGAGGTCATCGACAACGTCGACCACGTTGTCTTCCTCGTCGTCAGCTGCATGGCCCCACCACGCCGTCGGGTGTCCTACGTGATACCTTCTCCCTCAGAACCCGCCCCCCGCCTTGAGCTTCCTTCTCATGACGTCCCTCGGAACGGCTCGACCGGTCCTCTTCTGATCCCTCTCCATGCAACTTCGCCTCCCCCGCCACCAACGCCGAAATGGGCCCAGCATCCGCGACACCGGCTGGGAGTCTCTTGCCTAGCTTTGGACACGTCGACACAACTAGTCGGTCGCGCTTCTCCGGAAGGAATTCTCTACTCTGCTGGGCGGGATGGCCTCGTTATCTCCTGGGACCTCGGCATCCCTATGCAGCGCCGAACGCAGCGGTACGGAGTGACCGGTCGAAGCCTGCGGAGGTGGGAGGTCATGACGAATTGGGCAGACGATGTGATTGAAGAGGAGGCCGAAGAGGGCGAGGAGTTCCGCAGCGACGGGGACGTCCTGGGCGAGGTCACCGGCAAGGTTCGGAGGCGCGTCCCTCAGGAGACCGCGATACCCTACGAGGAGCAGTGGGAAACTGACATGGATGCCTACCAAGCCCTGAAGGTGCGCTCGCCAGTAGCGATATCGTAGTCCACATATCTTACAACCATACAGGCTCACCCTCCAACAACGAACTTCCGCCAGTCCGTGCAAATGCATTCGGACTGGGTGAACGATATTCTACTGTGCAATTACAACCAAACCCGTAAGTCAAATACCTCCGGTCGCGCGTCGGTCACGATATGCGGCCGGTCCCGAGCTCGATCTTGAAGTATGAGCTAACTCTCGTACAGTCGTGTCAGCTTCCTCCGACGGGACTATTAAGGCGTGGTCACCGCATTCACATGAGCCTAGCGCATCACTGCACGAGCCGACGGTCGTCGGCACACACACCGACTACGTCCGCTGCTTGACATACTGGTGAGTACATCGCACCACATACTCTCGTTTAGCTTACATTGTATAGCCGCGAGCAGCAGTGGGTCGCGTCGGGGTCGTTCGATCGCACAATCAAGCTCTGGGACTTGGCCACGGCTTCTGCGAAGGCCGACCCGCTCATCACGCTGCATCCGCCAGAGGCTGCCGGACCCAAGGCATCCATATACGCGCTTGCAACGGACCCATACGGCTCCGTAGTAGCCTCTGGGTCACCGGAACGTGTGATCAGAATGTGGGATCCAAGGTCGGGTAAACGAATAGCGAAACTTGTCGGGCATACCGACAACATCCGTGCGATTCTCATCTCCGAAGATGCGAAATACGTCAGTGGCTCACGCTATACACTAGGATGTCGCGCTGACCCATCTCCAGTTGCTCACTGGTTCAGCGGATGGTACGCGGTATGCCGGTCTCATTGACTCAGTGCTGATTGCTCTCTAGCCTCTATCAAGCTCTGGTCGCTCTCGTCTCAACGCTGCTTGCACACATTCACGCACCACACTGAGTCTGTCTGGTCGCTTTCTTCATCTCATCCTGCGCTTGAAGTGTTCTACTCTGGCGACCGCTCTGGCCTGGTCTGCAAGGTCGACGTCGAGGGCTGTGCGGATGTCTCCGAAGGCGAATGTATTGTCGTCTGTCAGGACTCAGGCACGGATCGCACAGGCTCATCTCCAGGCGCTGAGGGTATCAACAAGATCGTCGTCATGGACGATAATTTGCTCTGGACCGCGTCGGGCAGCTCTAGTGTGAAGCGCTGGCGTCTTCCCGCTCGGAGAGCCGTCAGGGCAGCAGCTCTTGGCGCGGAGGGCGCGGTGGACAGCCCAGTATACTCACCACCACCGCTGGACCCTGCGCGCGACTACTATGCTTCCCGCTCGTCCAAACGGAACTCCTTTGATCTCCCCAACTCACGCACGAAGTCGCCTATGCGCTCGCCCTCGATCACGTACGAATACTCCAGGAGCAGTAGCCCGCAACTCTCTAAGGCTCATCGCGCATCGCTAACACCCTCAACATCTACTGTGCCCCCTAATCTTGACGTCGACATAGACCCAGAACGGGAAGGTGAGGAGACATGGTACGGTATACCCTTCGACAGCCTGGTGCGATTAACGTCGCCCAACGATACTGGGTTCGGTCTAAGCGCCCGCTCAATGCGCGGTCCCGACCCAGAAATCGCCACTCTCTACTCCGCTGCGTCGGTTCTGAGCGTGCCGCGCATGGTACGCTCCCCGATACCGTCCGGCCTGGTCCAGCCCGCGTCAGCCGCCACACAATCCGCGCTCCGGAGTCCGAGTCCGCTGCACAGCGAGACGATCCACTCCCGGACACGCTTCAGCGAGGAGAACCAGACGCTGCAAGCGTTCCCGCGACCACGCGCGGCGTTCGATGAGCGCGAAGTCGCTGCGGACGCTGTCCCACTGGAGCAGGAGCCGGACGACGTCATCCTCGGCGACGATGGGCTCGTCCGTTGTGTCATGCTCAACGACCGGGTGCACGCACTCACCGTCGACACCGCGGGCGAGGTTGCTGTGTGGAACGTGCTGCGGGGCGCGTGCCTAGGACGCTTCCCGTGTGAAGACGTCGCGGCGGCGAGTTTCAGTGGCAGCGATGCCAGCTTTGCAGGGGGCAGCGAGAACGGCGCTGAGCGGCAACGCAGCCCGCGCGAAGCACTGGAGACTGTGCGCGAACGAATAGAGGGTGAGGCGGTGGTCGCATCGTGGTGCTCGCTAGACACGAAGACTGGCGTCCTCACCGTGCACCTCAACGAGAAGTCCTTCGAGTCGGAGATTTACGCGGACGAGGCTGGTTACGGGCCAGAGCGACAGTTCAGCGAGGAGGCACGATGTGGGTCCACCATCAGCTTCTGGATTGCGTCCTGTCTGACTATCTCTAGTGAACATTGGGAAGTGGGTCTTGCGAAATCTGTTCCAAGGCTTCATTCGAGAAGAGCAACGGCTCGCCGCCCGTCGCGCGCGAGAACGCACATCTCACGACTCCTCCCAGCATCGACTGCAGCGAGGAAGTGCGCCGACGCACATCGACCTCGGTGCACCAGCCACTACAGTCCGAAGCCGGACCTCGTCCGACGTCTCCGCCCGCAGCGCTGCTACGAGTCCCGCAGGGCCGAGGAGCGCTACCATCGTCCTAGCCCCGAACATGCTCCCTGCCGTCTCACCCTCGATATCCCCCGCCCCTCGATCCTCACCACTCATGACGCCGATGATACCTCTCCATGGCAGCATACGCGATTCTGCGCTCTCTCCCATACCACAGTCACCGAACACTGCCGACGCGACGCCCATGCCGCGCGGCCCCTCTCATCCGTCCCGGTTGGACTCGGCCACAACCCCCGCAGCGCCGCCCTCATCGTACCCGCCCGCAGGAAACAGCGACTACTTCTCTCTCCGTACCCGGAGAGGCTCAATCTCCACCGCATCTGGCGGAGCGCCGACCCCGGACGACTTCTCCGGCTGGGGCCCCGGCGCGGGCGGGAAGGCGTCGTCGGTGCCGGATTCGAGCGCGATGCCGACGCCGAGCACACCGACGATGGGGAGCATCATGGGACGGTTGAAGGCGTTCGGGAAGAGCTCGAAGCGCCAGGCGAGCGAGCCCGCCAGTGTTGTCACTCCCGGCGGGACGCTCACTTCTGTTCCTGCCGGCACAGCTTCTACCGTGAGTGCGGGGTTCGATGACTATGTCGCTACGACGCGCTAAGCTTACGTCCATTCCTCTCACAGGAATCCGTCACCACTCCTGTACCGAAGACCCCCGCGCAGATTATACTCTCCGGACCAATCACCCCGCCGCCCTCGAGTGAGGCCCCCGCGTTGCCTCTCCCACCACACACGTCCATTGTCATTTCGGAAGAAGCACCCTCAGGCTGGGTCACGCTCTACCGTGGACAGCTCTCGAGCACCGGTGCCGATGCCCGCCTACTGGAGGAGGTCATGCCGCTGTGGCTCCTCGAGTGTCTGCTGCAGAACAAGGTGCCGTCTATCCCGATCACGAAGATCAGCTTTGTGCTGCTGCCGTATAAGGAGGCGGATGGCGAGCAGCTGCCTGAGCTGTTGAACACGT
This sequence comes from Trametes sp. AH28-2, assembly GCA_001304625.1. Classification (NCBI taxonomy): domain Eukaryota; kingdom Fungi; phylum Basidiomycota; class Agaricomycetes; order Polyporales; family Polyporaceae; genus Trametes; species Trametes sp. AH28-2. The sequence goes on from LJJJ01000174.1 coordinate 122,156, forward strand.
ACGCGCCTCTTCGTTGTCTATCGTATCGCATCGGCTGAGATGTGTCCGATGCGCGCTCAGGGCCCAGTCCAAGTTGACAGCGAGTCGCTTCCTTCGGGTGCGCAAGCTCACGAATCACGTAAGACTTCCGCTTGTCTTATACTCGTACTGCACTGGAGCTAACCTTACACCGCAGGTCCACGACAAACTCGAGCGGATCGCCGCAGGGCTGCACTCCCCCGGTTCTCCCGCATCTACGGCAGCGACTCCCCGCTCCTCCTTCGACGCGCGCTCCATGTCCTCCGGACGGGCACGCTCAGAGCATGCTGAGCCGCGCCCCCGCCCGGAGGAGCACTACGAGATCCTCTGCAACGACGTCGTGCTCCCGCTCGACATGACGCTCGCCGCCGTGCGCCAGTTCGTGTGGCGCCAGTCCGCCGAGCTCGTCATGCACTACCGCCGCAAGCGGGCGCTCTCCCCCGGCTCCGTCGCTAGCGGTGTGGTTCCAGGGCGCTGAGCCGGAGCTGTGCACGCGGGGCCTTGCTGTACGCTGATGTGCGAGTTCATCTCGTGGATGGTTTTGTTTATGATGTAGAGCTTGTGTCACGTATTGTATGTACTTTCATGAGAACGATGTTGCTGAATGTATGAATGCAGGACGTTAGGAGATTACATTCAGTCGGAGAAGCGGCCGAAATATCGTAACGTTGAAGATTCACAGCCGCCGCCAAGCGTGAACGATGAACTGGTGCCCTACAGGCCACATTCTAAGGTAGCATGATTCCCGCCCCAACATCTGAGATGAGGTACGCACTGAGCTATCCAACTTGAGCTGTGGCGTGGTGTGCTCACAACGACTACAGATTGTTACATGCATGGCAGAACTGAATTGAGAACAGGGGCTGTCGCACCTCCGGGTCACGTCCGCCAGACGATATGCATACGCCGTTCCGATCTCCCTATACCGCTGTGCCCTAGTATTCCCTTCCTCTAACCTGCCCTCAAGCTCCTAGCTCTCCAGGTGGAAGCGAAGGCGCGCAAATCTATACACATCACAGGCCACAGACGCGTCAGTGAAGCCCGTACACTACACCCACACGACCGAGCAGAGAACCTACCCCCGGCCCCGGGATCGTCGGATCGAGAAGGCAAACGAACGGGAGCGGCGCTGCGCAGCAATCTGCGTCCGACTCGCATCGCACACTGACGCATTCGCGCGGTACGCACTCCTACACGGCGTAAATTCGGGCGGTGAGTGTCTCTTTGTTCTATGGCAATCGAGAGCTGGATTGCGCTCACCCCGTTCCCGGTCTCGAAGGGGTCGATGCAGATACACTCCGCGCTGCAGGCGAGCGCGTTTCCAGGACAAGGTAGGTTGCTAGCGCTGCATACGTCCGACTGGCGTGTCTCCAAGATGAGCGAGGACGCAGCACCGCTCGTCGCGGAGAGGCAGACGGCCGCAAGTGTGACGAGAGAGCGTAGGTCGGGCTTCATGGCCACGGAGAATGCGAGGCTCACCTCTGTAGCTATATATACATATATACAGCCAGTGAGTCGGTTCCGAGATGAGTTGGGAACGCGGGATGATTGATGTCGGTCTCAGAAGGGCACTCGTGCTTGAGCTGCGGTCTACGAATCGAAGCATCCTGAGTACCTGAAGCACGGGAATTATACGTGGTGAGATTCTGTATCTCGACAGTTCCTGGGAATGTCGTCGCAGGCCAGTATGTACAGTTGGAAATCGGTGCCGGCATAACGTGCTTCGTTGGTGACTCGATTCGGGATGCACCTGACCTTCATACGTACGTCTGGGTTTATTGCAACTAGAGACGCATGAGTAAAACCAGTCCTCACACATGGTGGTCAGGCATCAGGTCGACTTCGAACTCCGTATGCGTGAGGTTTGCTATATGTAGCTGTCGGCCAATATGTGAGTTTTTTTGATACGCTGCAGGGGCTAGAAACGTACCTCAAAGACTCAGCTCGGCATCGAGGAGCTCATCCTCTTCGGACGCCGAAGCGTTGCTTTGCGGCGTACTTCCGCCACTTCTGGATGTCTTCCCGCGCCAGTAGCAGTCCTACGGTGTAGAACTCCTTCGCGAGGACCTCGTTGCTCGCGACGTGGTGCACGGCTGTATGGCAAGGCCTACAGACGTGACAGAAGCGCATCAGTCCTGTGGTACACATCGCTTTCTTGAATCCCCGCTATGCTGTTGTCGGCGGTACATACCTACACAGCCACGCTACAGAGTTCAGCATGGCCTCGGGATGCCACTTCTTCTTCAGGACCTTGTTGTGGACTTCGCGAGGGATGAGGTGGTGGTAGGTGAGGGGGACCTCGCGCTCGCAGATCTCGCACTCCCTCGTGCGGGTCTTCGACCACACGGGAGGCGGCGCGCATGCTTCGGCGACATAGTCCTTGAGCGTTCTCCGGAGGAAGGCGAATGCACCGTCCTCATCTTCCGAGATACCGAACGAGATGAGGGTGTCCGCGAAGGCGGTCGGTATGCTGCCCAAGTCGACGTCGTCGATGTCCGGCACGGAGTCCCGAGTCTCGTATGTCGCGTTGCGGAGAGCGTCCGGGAGGGCCGGCCACGTCTCGCGCGCGAGGTAGTCGGAGAAGTCGTCCAGCGTGTCGGCCTCATCCTGGGAATCTGACTGAGAATGCCCGCCTATACCGGGTTCTGCGAGGACCCGACGAGCGAGACAATCTTTGAATATTGAGAATTGCGACGACGCAGTATCCATTGACATCGTCTGGGCCTGCAGTACTTGCGAGACTGTGAGGTTCGAGGAGAAGACAGTATGGACAGGATAACAAGGAAAGCGAGGGCGTTCCTAGGATGATTCTTGCGTCACATCATCGGTACCGCGTCTTGCACTGACCATGACAGCGGCTAGAGAGGCTGACAGGGGAGAATGGCAAAAAGCTTTCCGACACGGGGAATCGAACCCCGGGCTATCGCGTGAGAGGCGATAATGTTAGCCACTACACCATATCGGATTGAAAGAATGGTAGTAAGCAAACAGTATGTCGCCAGTTGCACACATCAGCGCTCAGGATATTCCGCTTAACGTCAACGTACGAGCCATCCACTGGCATAGACGATGTCTGTCACCACGACGTATACCACCACGGTCCAAAACGCTGTCGTAAAACTCTGCTGTCCTTCCTGATTATAGCTGAAGAGTCTTAAACCTTGCAGATACAAACACTGTGTACGGATGATGCATACGCCGCATATTGTAACCAGTGCGACAAATTCAGATGGACTCGGACATGAACGCGAGCACTATGGGCTCCCGCGACCTCCTGCGATCCAAGAACAAGTTCTGGCATACAAAGAACATCGTTCGTATCCTGATAATTATGGGCCAAGTACTATCCCAACGTACTTGCAGATGCGCATCAATGCATACTTAATCTCATGTAGCGAATCTCTACGGGAAGATCAACAACCAGTCCGCCATCCGATGCTTCTTCCCAAAGATCATCGCCATGATGTTCTCTGTTCAATCGTACAGCGTCGGACCCGCGCGGAGGAGTGCCAAATCTGGGCTGAACGGTCGTATATCAGTAGTTCAGCAGTCTCAAGTCATATCTGGCATAACGCCGCAAGATGGATAGCAACGTATCGTGCGCACCCGACGACGACGTAGACATCCGCTACGTGGAAGCCCAACCATGCGGCGTACCTCAAGTTGCTGCGCAGCTAATATAACCCGGTCTCCGGGTACAGCTCATCTGACAGTCTCGAAAGCCGTGCCTCTCCCTGGCTCGTCTTCATCCCCTCTAGCTCGACCCATGAGTACTCCCACATATTTGCTCGCTGGAGAGGCCACGCAGACGCTCAACGTTGACGTTGAGCTTACGTTTGGGGCCATACTACTCGGCACATGTGTCGGTCTCATGTACGTCTTCGCAATAACGCGATTCGCCGACGCTGACATTGTTCTCGTAGGTTATACGGAATGACGATCTATCAGACTTGTCAATACTATGGAGTCTACAAATACGCGGACGGAGGTATCCTCAAGATGACAGTCAGTTGCAGGACATTGTCTGAGGCTGTCGTCCATGGCTTACCCAGGGACAGGTCCTCATTTTATTGTAAGACGGTCCTGTTGAATACAACCATTTCAAAGCTACAAACACAGAAATGCACACCAGTCTAGCGGACTCGATGCATTCTGCAATTTGTGTGCATATCTGGTACGCCTACTCTGTCGGGCTAAGACGTAGATTTGCCAGTGACTGATCATAACATTTCGTCAGTTACTACTACCTCGTCCAAAGCCAAGCTCGTCATTCTGTACTCGAGTATGGTGTATGGTACGTCATATGGCGATGTGTCCTAGGATGATCACGGCTGACGAGGAATCAATCAGGTCCCTCAGGGTACGTCGTCGTCTGGTATATTGACATGAACCTTTCTGAATCGATCGTAGATTCTCGCCCCGGTGACTGTATGCGTCCCGCTGCGGTCGCTAAACGGGTCACACTCAATTGCCATTGCATTCTGTAGCAAATTATCGTCAGCGTCGTCCAAGGGTAAGGAGTTATCCTCCTTGAGCACTTGGTCCAGGCTAATGAATCGCCCCCTCGCTAGATTCTACCTAAGACGTATCCGCCTTTGTGAGCGGTCAGGCCCACTCCCTCAGATTCGCACGACTGAGGTCGCTTTCACCCGACACAGTAGGAAAATCGCATATGCTAGTCCAGGCCGCCGTGGTCCGTCCGTTCGTCCACTTCTGATCTTACATACTCATGCGAGCGCACCGCAGGTCGTCCTAATGCTTAGCGCCATTGGTTTGGCTTCTATCCTTTGTGGCATGCGCGTCCATACTCATTCGGCACTGCCTCCATTTAGCGGCTACACTGGGTATGTCGGCTCTCTATTAATTTTCCACCTAGTGGTACGCAGCTGACTTGCGAAACAGTGATCACCGTGACATCGTGAGTGCACGCAGGTCTGTACCGTGACGTCGTACGTAACTTCTAGTGTCGCCTCTTCCGCAGCTTCATAATCGCTAGTCTCTCCGAATGGGCTGAATACGCGGTACGCTACAGTCCGTAGTGATCTCAGAAGTCGTACTGAGACGATCTCCTCTTCCCAGTGGCTCGCGGCGGTCCCTTTCGTCTTCACCCTCGTCGCAGATGCGGTGCTCACCAGCACTCTCATCCTCTTCTTGCACCAGAGCCGGACGGGACTGCGCCAGTTCGTTGTTTGCAGCTTTTTGCCTGCTACCACATGCTGATCAGGCGTACGCGCGATATGTCAGAACCGACTCGCTCTTGAACACCCTGATCGTGTACACGGTCAACACCGGTGCGTCTGGCTCCATACCTCTTGTCCGTCCACGCGTTCCCGGCTTACAAGTCTCTGTCGCAGGGCTTCTGACAAGGTAACGATCTGCCATCCCAGCATGATTTCGCCGAGTTCGAACACTGCTCACCTCTGGCTGAAGTGCTCTCAGCATCGCTTGCCTGATCTTCGTACGTGCCACTCTGCACCGCTGCGCTCCGGTGTTGGGACCCAAGCTGATCATGATAACGTTGCCGTAGGCGATCATACAACCCTCGAACTTCATCTATATCGCACTCAATATGCCAACCGCAAAAAGTACGTGGCTTGAACCACCTGCCGCCCTGTACTTGAGGTTCCTTCACTTACCTTGCGTCTCGCGTCTCAGGTTACACCAACTCCATGCTCGCCGTGTACGTGCCTGCCGTCCGTCTCCTAGATATCGCAACTGAGCTCCCGACCCGGCACGATTCAGCCTCAACTCCCGCCGCGCCCTTGCAAACCGCGCGTGCGCCATCGGCGGGGACCTCGGCTCCTTCTGCATGTCCTCGACGCCAGCCGCGCGCACCGGGCGACCTTGTTCGGGGTCGCAGGACTGCCACTCGATCGCTTTCCGGCAGGTGTCTGACGCCACGTGCGAGTCTGAGTACGAGCGGGTCCGCCGTCGCGCTGGTCTTGAGGGTATGTCCGAATCTGCGGAGCAGACATCACAGTGAGTCGGATGCTGACGAACGATGCCCTAGTACAACGGCCTGAAACCTCTTACGTTATGTAATGTGAGCCAGGCTCATACGATCTTGCAGCGCAATGATAGCTTCCCGCGTTTGAGAACAATTTCCGTCATTTGAGTCGGATGTATGCACACTTAAGAGTGCGCTCGGATTTGCTTTCTCTTGCACTAACACTAGGAGTCTTCCAGCCCCACACCTCTAGAACTCAAACACTCTTGCATCAAAATCAGGTAGTCGTGCCATCTCTGCCTCAAACCACCAGGTACGTCGTAGACTAGAATTCCGCATACAATGTTTTTGATTACCATCACTAATAACGTAGAGAAAACAGCACGATGCATGATACAGCGTCCAGGGAGCACAACCCCAAGTTCGACCAGCAAACCTCCCTACCGCGCAACAGCGAGCCCTCACAGCTCCCGCCTTAACCGATCCTGAAGCTGCCTGCTGAAGTCCCGATACCTCAGCTTGGTCTCGCTTACATGAGTGGCGTTCGCCACCGCCCCCACGGCGCCCGGCCCCAGCAGCTGCAGCACCTTCTGCTGCGACGCCATCTCGCGCGCCCGCCGCTTCTTCACCCTGCGGAGCATGTCGACGCTCCCGCCGCTGCTGGGGCTGAAGTCGCTGCCGGGCGAGCCGTCGGACAGCCACGACTTCGCCGAGCACGGCGTGCGCGGCGTTGCGCGCTGCCAGCTCGCGACGCTCCGCCGGCTCTTCGCGCTGTGCGGACTCGTGCGCGGGGTCGTGGGCGCGGACGCGTACTGCACCCGCCGCGGCGTCTTCGGTGGCGCGCCCGCCTCCCCATGCTCGCCTGGGGCCGACATCTCGACGTCGGCGGCGCCACTCCCTCCGGCCCCCCACTCGATAGCGTGCTCGTCGTCGAACGGGTTCGTAAAAATGGCCGTCGGCGGGCTGCTGCTACTGCCCGGAGACGTCGGTGCAGCAACCTTGCGCGCCTTCCCTGGGGGCGCCTTGGCAAGGCGGAAGGGTCTCAGGAGCTGCTTGCCCAGCCTCTTGTACCCTCTTCTGAGCTTCGGGCTCTTCGTTTTCGGTGCAGCGCCCAAGAGCGGGGCCTCGTCGTCGCTCATCGACTCCTGGTGCGGCGCGCCGGCGTCGCGCTTTGGCTCCCGCAGCGACATCGACGCGAGGTTCAGGTGTGACAGCGACGCGCGCCGCCTGTCGCCCGTCGGGTCGGACCGCGGGGCGTAGCGCGCCCCGTCGACGTCCATGTCGTCGAAGCCGAGCACCCGCGCGGCTTTCCTCGCGGAGCGCCGGCGCGCGGCGGACATCTCGACGTCCATCGCGTCGTCCGCGCTGGGGGAGGGCGGCACGGCGGGCAGCGCCGACTCGGAGTCCTCTTTGGTGAACTCGGTGTAGAGCGAGCTCGGGATGCTGGTGCGCAAGATCGGGGCAGGCATTATGTGGGTGGTTGTACGGTTATGCTGGTAGGGTATAGCGGGGCGTCCGGCGCCGAGGGGTATCGAGGTGCGTGGTGGTGGTCGAAGTGGGAGGGGTGGAGGACAGGAGCCATGTGGCTGAGCTTTTATAAGACTGCTACTGTGTTCCAAGGATCCTGCATCGTTCTTTCAGTAGGTGAACCATTGTCTGCGGACAAAGAGGAGATGCAATGTGCCACTGACTCTTCTGCCCAAAGATTATCAGCCTAAGAAGCTCTACCTGAAATCCATGCGGAAAACTCTGACTTGCCGGTCAATGGTACCTTCAAACCACTCATTGGAGCGTGTTGTACGCTCTGCGCCGGGCCTGTTACGCTAATGAGGATGGTATCGCATGTATAAAGGAACAGCTAGCAAAAAGGATCCCCAATGCTTGCCACATACCCGGGTCGAACGAGTGACCTCCCCATTGCAACTCCGTAAAGGGAGCAGTACAAGTGGGGCGCGCATACCACTACGCCAATGCGGCAGATGTCTTTTATTTCCTCCTCTACCCCAGGATCGTACTCCCCAAGTTCCTTCGCACTTTGGGATCTAGACTTGCGCGGTTATGATCGCAACTTGACACCGCCGCCCATGGTCACCTGGGCCTCGGTCTACCACCTCTATCACGGTAAACCCGCATGAGCTCGTCGCGGATGTACAGCTCTTGCTACACTTATGAGTACGTGTGTTTGGTTGATGAATGGACATCTATGAGAGCAGAGATGTATCTGACGCCAGACACAGTGATATCCAAGTCAAAAGGCAGCATGATCACCTTCATTACTGCAGCAGACTATCCGCGATCTCGACTGCCCTGGAACGCGATTGAATACAAATGATCACCTGCTGGTCACGATTCCCCATGCCGTGCTCACGCCGGACGGTCTTTCTCAGGCCAAGGCTATTCTAGCTCCTGTCCAGAGGGGCCTCCAGACGGTCCGCCGCCCGCCTGTGCGCCCATGGTTCGATGGTGTGAGGCACCAGCGTCGCCTACATAATGGCAGCGGCGCAGCGAGCAGCTGCTCACTACCATCTGCTCGACCACCTCGACCACCTCCGAGACCTGCTCTACACCCAACGAACGCCGCCCTCTGCTCCTAAGACCATCCGCAATGTCTGCCTTCACCCGGACTTCGACTGCCACTCTCCGCGCCTCTCTCAGGAGCGCCCCTAGGCAGACGCGAGCGTTCGGTCTCCACCACACCAACGAGCACGTCGCGCACGCCGTGAGTACTCCCGCACTGTGCCCGCGCACGCCACCGAGATGAGGACTGTCGCTCATTTCCGCGTGTGCCATATGGTAGAACATGCCCTTCACCTACAACAACCGGCGGAAGTTCGCGACCCGGTACGCGGGCGCGGCGGTCACCTTCTTCGCGGTGCCGTTCATCGCTGCGGGCTACCAGCTGTGAGTACCCTCGCTGCGTTCGGAGGGAGGCGCCACGCCGGAGCTCATCCAGGACGACCACGACAGGCGCAAGTCTAGCGGCGCGGTTTGAGCACATGGTCACCGACTACTGCGAGGCTACGCTGCGGTCACGGCCGCGAGTATGAGATGGGGACGTTGTGAACACGAACGAGAACGATATGGATTGCTGCTCTTTGTACATGTATCATAGATTCTGTTTCTCTTGTTTTTATTCGCAACATCGAAGGCATACCGGTTACTGCGTCATGTCTGTGCTCACCCAATGCGCCGTCTCTGGTTGGTTGGACAGAATGTCGACCATCAACTGCACATGCAGTGGTCATCCGTTCCGGGATCGCCGGACTACTGAAAGAGGGCGTCTGTCTTTCGGCAATGGCCGAGGCGTTGAGTATGCGACTGCTCGCCTTTCGCCGTCGTTCCCTTCGTACCGCGACAACGAATGTGAACTCTGCTGGCTCCAATCTGCTCTGCTCTGTATTTCCTCATCAACGGTAGCATGGAGCTCAGAAGGCGGCACCGACTCCAGCAAGTACATCTGACCGACAGTCCAACCGGAGGCTTTCTTGCATTCGAATGGCCGCGGCCACGAGGACCTATCCGCTTACTTCTACATCGTCCGCAGGTTATTCCTGGCTTGCTGAGGTGTGCCCTACTCTATCCCTTTTACGCACACAAGAAGTTCCGAAAGTTTGCGACCGGATACGCAGGCGTGACGGTCACTTTCGCGGTGCCCCTCATTGCTGCTGGTCGCCGCGAGACTCTACCCTCCCGCTTCTGCATCGCACGCGCAGGCTATTCCTGAATCTCGCACGTCCTCCATGCTTGTCATCTTGGAGCGCTGCATACTGTCTATTTGGCGTTCTTCACCACCCTTGACTGCATCAGGCCGCACTACCAACTTCGAAGGCATCTGCGTACTGGTACCAGGCTTCCGCTCCATTCCCTCCTGCCGTCCGTACGATGCATACGATGTCATACGTATTGTCTAGGGTGGATGGACATTGGTAACAGGTACGTACATCTGCGCGCATCTCAAACTCCCCGTTCCTGATGTCCCTGCATGCCAGTCCCGCTGCAGCCTCGATAACTGTACCTCATCCGTGGGCTGTCGGTATTGAACAGGGGCCTGAATAGGGCCGCTCTGCAGCAGAAGAGCATCGTCATCCCGACATGTGAGTTCTGCCGTTGTATGCATCGTTTGGAGCCCCTGTATCACGGGAAGAAGGCATGTATCTTCTTCTGTGCCCGAACGACTTTGGGCACCCCAAATCAATCATGCGCATCCATGGGTGCGTACGAATCTGACTCGCTGTATGTGGGGTTCCTCATGGTAGACCGCGGGCAAACTCTGTTAGCTAGAGCATGTGCTCAGCGGCGCCTCGAGAGCCATTGGAATTGTATGTGCGCTCTTCATCGCGTCTCAGAGAGATCAAGAAAGTAGAGTTCGAGCGTCAACCGTCTTCCCTCGGCAACGTGGCGGACGCAACTGCTCGCCAGTTGTCATGGACGGCGCTGCGCGCATCCGAACGCTGACTGGCGAAGAGCAGGTCGTCTCGGCCACGCCGTAAACGAAGCGGCTCAATTTGCAGCTCCCCTCCGCCTCCGACGATGCTCTAGGCCATGCCGTAACGCGCATGGTATGTTTCCTGACAAACAGTCTGGCCGGATACGCGTGGACGCGTGAACGCGTAGTTTGGACCCCATAATCAATGATATGCGTGCTCATAGTGCTGACATTGCAGTCCGCATGGTGCCCCGGGTCGTGGCTGCAGCCATCCGCACATGAGTGTGGCTGGAAGAGCAAACCGACATATGCGCCCTCGCGGAACTCGGAGCGAAACATACCGGCGATATACGACAGTAGCTTCTTTGAATTTCCGCCCGACAGACCACGCGTTGAATGGGGTCGTATCGGTATCACGCGATAGAACCGTTTCCTAACCCGACGACGCCCAAGGTAGTTTGCTTCCCCTCGTGCACGCGCTGATCACCGGTCGAAGGTTCACATCTGGTCATGCCGCGCGTCGAACATATGGCCCTGTCCCTCAGCTGTTCATTGTCGGAAGCCCTTCTCCCAACGCCGAGGACGTCGATGGACCGAGTGCAGGCACACACCCCGGCCAATGTCAGGATCAGAAGAAGGTGCAAAAATGTATGTCGTTACCGTACACCACCCCCATTCCGTGCCTCCTTCTTCCGCACTTACCATTTTTGGCAGAGGGAGTAGCTTCCGGCTTTACATTGTAACGCGCGGGCGTACCTCGCGCGGCGCAGAGCGTACATCCTCTACATTTCAGAATGCCGGGCGTACCTCGAGGCTCGCGCGGCACGTTCCTGGCCAACCGGAGCGCACTGATCGGGCTGCACCGCGCGGTCTGGACCTCGCTCCACTTTTTTTACTCTTCGCCCCTGCGGACGTCGTTAGGACGACGGCGCTCCGGTGGCCAGTCTGCGCCAAAAACGAGGCGCGCAGCTCGTCTAGCCAATCTTGTCAGGCGACACAAAGCATCTGCATTAGCTCCATCGACGTCCTCAGATGACTTGCTACCTTGCTTGTGTTCTTCTGACAGGGAGCTATTATCATGCGTCTGCGGGAGAACCACCGGGGTCATGCTGTCTGCATCTATGGCGAGCCCGTGTGTTTTGCAGCAACTCCGAGCGCCATTGGCTGCTTCCCGAGGAGACCCATCGATAACCGCGGATGCACTGGATACCGCCTCGCCCCATCAGGACTGCCGTATACGCTCACTCTCCACAGGTCTTGCGCCGTCTTGCGGTGCTCTGCCGCGCGGGAGCACACATTCCAAATCGTTTTCCATTCGCCACCCGTCCGTATGCGCAGCGCCAACAACTCCGGTGCCCGCCCGCGCCGACCTTCGAACGACAACATGTGCCTTGCTTCGCATGGTGGCCACTTCCCTGCGGTAACAACCCCGATGCGCCCATCGCCGGCTCCGTAGGCTTCGCGCAGCGTGATCCACCGCGGCGCCACTCTTTTCCATATCTCCAGGGTCGGGCGGGAAGAGGACGCGTATAAAAGTCTGTCGCGTCCGGGCCCTCGCTTTTCGTCGTGGGCTGCATTCCTCCTACCCCTTCGAGGCACCCCCAGCACACTCCGCGGCTCTTCCCTCTCCGTCTCCTGGCCATCACGATGTTCGCCTCCCGCACCCTCGTCGCGCTCTCGTCGCTCGTGGCGTCCGCCTTTGGCGCGACCTACCAGCAGACCGACAGCCACCAGGGCGACGGCTTCCTCAAGTCGTTTTCGCACCAGGCCATCGCTGACCCCACGCACGGCAGAGTGTAAGCGCCTCCCAACGCCTGACGAGTTGCTTTCGGGGACTGATCGAGGCGTGCTCATTCAGGAACTACGTCGACCAAGCGACCGCGCTCGCGCAGAACCTCACCTTCTCCTCTGGCGACCACTTCGTCATCCGTGCCGACCACACCACGGTGCTCAGCGCGAGCGGACCTGGCCGGAACTCCGTGCGCCTGCAAAGCAACAAGCAGTACACGACGCACGTCACCGTGTAAGGCGTTTTCTCGCTATGGTCCTGTCCACGCTTCGCCGCAGAACAGCTCACACTCCGCCACGACCAGGTGGAACATCCGTCACATGCCCCAGGGCTGCAGGTGCGCCGCGCGGGCGATCGCTTTCGTCAATAGAGCCCTTTCTGACAGGCGTCTGCAGTACGTGGCCCGCGCTCTGGGAGGTCGGCGCGGACTGGCCCAACCAAGGTCGGTGCCGATCCCACGCGAAGCGCGATGCGTGGGGGCCCGTGATTCTGACGCCTTCTTCCGTCTCCACAGGTGAGATCGACGTGCTGGAGGGCGTCAACGACCAAGGCCCGAACCAGTCCACGCTCCACACCAGCTCCGGTATGTGCCCGCCGCTGTCTGTCTGCGCCGCCGGGGACTTACGTCGCATTGCCGCAGGATGCTCGATGCCCGCTTCCCGTTCGCAGACGGGGTGAGTTCTGTCGGTTAGGGATGGGTTCGGTCCCCGTGCTGATGCGCTATATCTGTCAGGACGTCTGGCTCGAACAACTGTGACGTCGCGGCCACGAATAACGCGGGCTGCGGCGTGCAGGTAAACAAGGCCAACAGCTATGGCCCCGCATTCAACAGCGCCGGCGGAGGCTGGTGAGTGCCGCTTCTCCTACATGCAGTGGATGGCCCTGATTGTGTTCATCGTGTCAGGTATGCAATGGAGCGCACGAACTCGTTCGTCAAGGTCTGGTTCTGGTCGCGCAACGACGGCTCGGTGCCCAGCGACGTCAAGAACGGCGCGACCTCTGTGAACACGGACAACTGGGTAAGCCCTCCACTCCGCGCACATCGTCATCTCCGGGCGCACCACCGCTGACGTCGACGCGGATGATAGGGCACGCCGTTCGCGTTCTTCCCGAGCCAGTCGTGCAACATCGCCTCGCACTTCGGCGCGCACAACATCATCATCAACCTCACGCTCTGTACGTCACCTTCTCCGCAGTTCTCATGCGCGATAAGCACCGCTCGGAGGCTGATCCGCCCTCCCTTCTCCCCTGCAGGCGGCGATTGGGCTGGCGCCGTGTTCAACCAGGACGGGTGCTCCGGCAACTGCGTCGGTGCGTGCTCCAGCCGGACGACATCCCTGCCTTCGCTGATCGCCCGCGCCCTCCCCCGTTCTAGACTTCGTGAACAACAACCCGTCCGCGTTCACGAACGCGTACTTCGACATCCAGTGGCTCAAGATCTACGGGTGAATCCCTGACTGCACACCTGCTGCTGCGCAGCAGACGACGCTGCCCGTCCCGGCCAACGTGTCGGTGCCGGAGCATTTACGACGCGTGCGACGACCTTTCCTCTTCTCCGATTCTGCCATGCTCTATCCCCTGTAGCTGTTCGTGTATCACTAGCTGGTCCCGCACGTCCCGATGTGCGTATGTAGTGAATGTGAAATAAGGAGCGTGCACCTGTGGTGCACTTTACTCAGTCTGTTAGACTGGGAGGCTCTATTGTCTTAGCTCCATTCATCGTGTTGAATTAGGTAAGGTTGAGAAGCAAAAAGGGCCTGGCCGGGAATTGAACCCGGGACCTCCTCCAAATGCTGCTTCAACTGCCCTAAGAAGGAATCATACTACTAGACCACCAGGCCATACAATTGCGGGCGGTCAAAACTTCAAACAGCACAACGTCATGTTGACCCGGTCATAAACCTCCGAGTTCGGGAGGAACAACTTGCCCAGAATATGCCAACACTGTAGTTGTTGGCTGGGGCCGTCGAAACGCTGCCAGAGGCCACTCCGCATCGCGGAAGCGTGCGGGGTCGGAAGGCAACAAGCTCTTGCTGACTGGGACTCAGAGGGGGTAAGTAAGTACACTACACATGAGGGGTTGGTCTGTCTTGACATCCATGTGAATCTATACATTCCGGTAGACGTGCTTTCTTTGTCCAGTCTCTCTGAGCTGTCCGCCCGTTGCGAACAACTCTGCCAGTGGTATACCATTCGGTAGGTTTCGCTTTGTGGCCTCGCTTGAGCGCCGTGAACTCGATGTTTTCATAGTCAAGTCATTTAGCAGCACCTAGTGGTACTAGTACATTGTGCAGTATTCCCGGGGCGCGACGCGTGCGGTTACAGCCTCCGACGTCCCCGGGCTTCGTGCACTGTCAGCATACGCAATACAGACAATCCAACATGTGGCCTGCGCACCCGTCCCACCAACAGTTACTCGAGATGCCTCAACCACCCGCGCGCCGAGAAGTCCTCCACGATCGCCTTGAGAGTGTCCGAGACAGACCTGTACTCGATACGAAGAATGCGCTTCGACTTCTCGTTCGAGGCGACGGGGAACGGCCCCTTCGGCGCGTCGGGCCACGTCTTCTCCAGGCGCGGCAGTAGGTTGAGGTCTTTGGCGACGTCCACTGTGCAGCGCAACAGTCAGAATTACACAGTCTGCTTTCATAGCGAGGATACTCACGCCAGTCCTGCCAGGTAGCTTGCTCTGCGCGTCATGTGATGTGGTCAGCCGCCGCTGCAAAGATGCGCAACATTTACGTACGAGCGGTGGCTAGGATGCGCTCCCCGGCGGCGGCTTCGACCTCGAGGGCGCGGATGTGCGCTTCGGTGACGTCGCGCACGTCGACGATGTTGAGGTAGGGCAGCAGCCGGACGCTGGGCTGGGGCGCACTGAAGAGGGACAGCCACAGCACGCCCTGGGTCGAAGTCATCTCGGCCGGAGTGGGAGGGTCATCAGCGAGAGGCTTCAGAAAGTTGGAGGTCAGCGCGACAGGGTGGAGAGGGAATGCGGATCGCACGAACCCCGAAGACGTATGCTGGCTGGATCACGGTCAGGTCCCAGCTTATCTCGTGCTTGTGTGCGTTGTAGATCTCCCAGGCGGCTAGAACAGAGGTTCAGCGTTGAACGAGGTCCTGCACACTGATGGGAGAAGGCGCGCTCACCTTTCTCGGAAAGCACCTTGCTCGCATCGTACTTGTCGGGCCCACTTGCGCCCTTACCGAGCTCTTGGACGCTCAGGACAGGGCCCTCGTTCCAGTCGTTCTCGGTGTACAGCCTCGGAGGGGCATCCACGCGCATCGAAGCGACGATGGAGGACGTGAAGACTACGCGCTTGATACCAGCACTGAATGCAGATTGAGTGGGATCGCACGGTATGAGGGGTGCAAGAGCACGCACCCGTATTTGACGGCACTCTTCAGGAGGGAAATCGCACCGTCCCGAGCGGGGCGTATGACTTCCTGCGGGTCGTCCGCCCACAGCGTGACCGGAGAGGCGCCGTGGATGATCGCATCGACCCCCTTGACGGCCTCATCAAAGGCGCCTTCCTGCACGGCTCCCGTCAGCACGGCTAAACCTGAGTCATACAGAGCATGTAGATAGAATCACGTACAACAGCAATATCGGGCACGACAACATACTCGAACTTGTCGGCTACCTTGGGCTGCTTCCGTCGCACGAGCACCTTGAGCTTCTCCCCCTTCTCGGTGGTGCGCACCTGCCCGCGCACG
Source organism: Trametes sp. AH28-2 (assembly GCA_001304625.1). Lineage (NCBI taxonomy): Eukaryota > Fungi > Basidiomycota > Agaricomycetes > Polyporales > Polyporaceae > Trametes > Trametes sp. AH28-2. Next base: position 138,050 of record LJJJ01000174.1, read on the forward strand.
GAGTATCCGCGTTCGAGAAGCTCGCGAACCTGCCATAGCCCTAGGAAACCGTTCGCGCCTGTGACCAGGACCTTCGCGGGGGGTGCGATGGTAGGCATTGCCAAGGGGTATGGTGTAGCTGAGACGGACGGCCGGCGGTCGTTGTGTTCGTGTTATGTACCAGGGATGTTCTCCGGCCGGCCATCGCCCAATTTGCGACGTCTTGAACGCGCGTCGGCCACGACAGTAAGCCCGCGAGCACAAAACACGGTCCACCGCGCGCTGGACAGGCCAAGGAACCAATCAGCGACAAGCAGGAGGAGCCGTAGTTGCTCACCAAGACGTCCTCGGGAAGGCAGACTCGTGGCCGAGGGTTCTGCGCATACATTGATCGTATCATGTGCAAAAATGTCTGATTGCTTTCTGCTTTCTCGTACCTACATAGAGCACTTGGGGATATGCTCCGACAGGGCAAGCTCCTGTGGCATCGGAGGAAGAGTTTGCTGTGTGAGAGCTCACCGAGTCGACCGAGCGCCCGGGGCGTCGAAAAGTGAAGTAGGTAGCGTCTGAGGGCGCACCGCGATCGATGTGTTGTGTATGATACTTCACAGCTCGCGGTACAGCAAGATGGTATGTACTCTAGCACTTCGAAACGTGTTGATGACCTGTATGTGACGCGCAAATGAGTTCAGTGCCTCTCGGAGCCGCGTTCGACGTCTACCTTCCGTGGGGAAACCGACCAAAGAGACACCTTCGCAGCAACACGGTTACTCCTTCTACGCTTCCAGATGCTTCAGCCATCCCCGCGCGCGGAAATCATCGACCACGTCCTTCAGCGTCTCGGGGACCGTGCGCAGCTCGATACCAAAGATGCGCTTCGCCTTCTCGGTGGCGAAGTACGGAATGGGCGGGTTCAAGTTGTCCGTCGTGTATTCTTCCTGAGCAAGCTGCTCGGCATCGACGTCCCCGATGCGGGGCAGGATGCTGTGCTTCTTCGCTGCTATGACTAAAATGAATTCGTCAGTGTATGCGGTCAGTTAAGATATCCGGGCGGAGGAATACTCACGCCAGTCCTCCCACCTCGTGAGCTCTGGTTGCGACGCTCATGTCAGACATGCATTGGCGCTTTGCAACTGGGAGATAGGTACGCACGGGAGTTCGCGACGATCCGCTGCCCTCCAGCTTCCTCGACTTCCAGCGCCTTGATGTGCATCTCAACCACATCGCGCACGTCGACGTAGTTGAGCCACTTCGGCACGCGCTCTGCGGGAGCGGGCGACGCGAAGAGCATGGCGTACATGTACGCCGGGGTCGCCGGCAGATCGTCGGGCGACGGGATCGCTTCGTCGAGAACCGGCTGCATTGGTATTGAGGGGACAGCGTCTTCGGTGATTGTGATGGGAGACTCACCCCGAAGACCCAGGCTGGGTTGATGAAGCAGAGGTCAAAGTGTGCGTTGGACTTGTGCTGCTCCATGAACTCCCAAGCGGCTATTTTGGATGACATGTTAGCTTTTGTATGTGAAGTTCGTAGAACATCGGCGTGGGCGTACCGCGTTCAGCTAGTGTCTTGCTAGCGTCATACTTGACGATACCAGGGGCGCTGATTCCCTCCTTCTCCACACGCTCAACGGCCAAGTCGTTCCAGTCCTCTTCGGTGTACACACGTGCAGGAGCCTCCGCAGGGAATCTGCTGCTCGCGATGCCGGCTATGGAACCCGTAACGACGACGCGCTTGACGTCAGAGCTAAGGATCTCGTAAGTCATGAAATATGTAGAGATTACTCTGGATCACGCACTGAAGGGCGCTTTCAAGAATTCCCAGAGTCCCTCTCACAGCGGGTGTGATGAAGGCGGCCGGATCCTCGGATGCTGGGGACACCGGCGAAGCGATATGGAGGACGCCTGCGACGCCCTTCATCGCTGCATCGAACGCTCCTTCCTGTTTGGACGTCAGTATACCATTCTGAGCGAGAAGTAAGAGCACGTACCGCCGTCATGTCCGGCACCGCGAAACCCACGAAGCGACCTTGTGCCTCGGGAACCTTGCGAGACACGAAGTCGGAGAGAGCCTGGACTTTGTCAGGGGTGCGAACGGCAGCGTGCACAGAGTATCCCCGAAGGAGGAGCTCATAGACGGCCCAAAGGCCGATGTAGCCGTTCGCGCCGGTGACGAGTACTGTAGAGGGTGGGGCGATAGTAGGCATTTGCGAATGGCGCGGGCTTGCACTGTGGAATGGTGAGTCTCTTGCACGACCTTTGACCGGTTTTATAGTAGGTCGAAAGTTGAGTAACAACGCCTTCAGGGGGTACCTCGAGCGGCGGCACACACTTCCTGAAGGACCAAGTCGCTGAATAAGTCGTCCGCCTTGTCTCTCAACGGTGTGCAGCAGGCCAGAGTGAGAATGCCTGCGGGTCCCGAGGGCGGGGCGCCGCCTACGAAATATGCATATTCAGTCATCGGACTGACATTCAGGGAACGCCATCAGGATAACAGAGCTTGTTACTCACGCCGGCGCATAAACGTTTCAAATTCTTTGGTGTTTGCCCACAATCGTATACTGTCGGTGGCCGCCGACTCGCGAGCTGACTCGGAGTCGGAGCCGCGATAGAAACGTGGTCAAGCAACGTCCGGCATGTCCGCAGCGCGTTTCTCGAGTCCAACTCGTCGCATGGTGGATTCTAAGTGCGGCCTCTAGCTGAGACAAATTCTCAGGCATGTACGCCGACGAGCCTACATCTGACATATTTGATGGTGCGGTGCAACTCTAGGAGAGTCAGCGAATGATGGAACAGTCATGAATGGACGTGACTGACGCTTCGCAGGCAGAACTCATCCGCTTGGCAAGCCCTGGTCACGCTCCGAGTCTGATACAGGATGATTGTCCAGTCGGTGGGAAGTATAGACAGGCGTACAAAGCATTGATATGAGATGTGTTGCTGAGTTGAATTCAAGCAGTCGTGTACAATATGGCGCAGGTCGCTCGCCGAGTCGCTGAGGAGAGCGATGCTGAGGGCCTGGGCCCGGGCCACCGAAGCGTGTTTGGGTCTGTTTGATCTCCCGCATCGCATGGCAGACGCAGACGCTCGCCGACTTGCTCACGTTCGCATCGTCATGAGTTTAACATACGAGAGGTAGATAGAAGGAGCATATTCTGGTGAGCCAACAGCAGCTCCATATGGACTGTCGAGCTGACCCTACTAGGCCTTGATGTACTTCAGCCAATCCCGCGCCTTGTAGTCCTCCGCGACATCCTTCGCAGTCTCCGGCAGCGTCCTGTACTCAATGCCGAATATCTTCTTCGACTTCTCGTTTGACAGATACGCGTGAGGCGGGCAGGGCTTGTCGTTCGGCTCCCCGCACCCAGGAAGGTCGATGTTGGCGCGCCACTCCTCCCACGTAGCGACCTCTGCGCATCATCCGAACATGCCTTCAGTTCATTGTCGCACTCGGAGAAGAAGGGTATACACGTACTCGAGTTGCAGATGATTCGCTCCCCTCCGGCCGCCTCAACCTCCAGCGCCCTGACGTGCAGGTCGGCGACGTCGCGCACGTCGACGTAGTTGTGCCACGGCATGGTCTCCGCCACCGGCCTAGGCACCTCGGTGAGCTGCCGCCACATGTGAAACGGCGTATTCGACATTGCTGTCGGCTCTGAAATATGTTCGCCAGCCATAGGCTGTAGTGTATATCCGCCGAGGTCAGTCATTCGCTTGTTTACTCCGATTGCCAGGATTGACATACCCCAAAGACCCACGTCGGGAGGAGCGTGCACAGATCGAACCGCGCGTCTCCCTCATGCTCCTTCACGAAGCTCCAGGCAGCTATACTCGAGATATCATGAATGCACGATCAACGCGCAGGCGATCGGGCACTCACCCCGCTCAGCCAGCGTCTTGCTCGCGTCGTACATGAACACGAACAGCGCGTCGGACCCTTGCTCCTCGACGATCTTCACCGCCGCGTCGTTCCAGTCTTCCTCCGTGTACGTCCCCGGAGCGGCTGTGATGCTGAAGATCGCGGTCATGGACGACGTGACGACCACACGCTTGACATCGGATCTTCGAGGAGCATCGCATGAGCGGTTGGCCAGCGTCATGCGCGGTTACGAGGTGGGAGAGGCTTACTTCAAAGCGCTCCTGAGGATGTTGAGCGTGCCCTCCACCGCGGGCTTGATGTACGCCTGCGCGTCGCCAGACTGGGTGGGCCGAGCGAGCGGCGAGGCCGTGTGAATGATGCCTTCTACGCCCTTGACAGCTTCGTCGAAGGCACCGGGCTGACGTCGCAGACTGGTGAGCACTGTTCCTGCCCTCTACGGTTCCTCGGGGAACTCACCTCTGCAATGTCCGGAACCACGACAGTGCTGAAACGCTCCTTCGCCTCAGGTAGTCTCTCGGCGACGAAGTCGGACAGCTCCTGCGCTTTCGCCCCGGAGCGCACAGCGCCGCGCACGGTGTACCCACGCTCGAGGAGCGTGCGCACGACCCAATGGCCGATGTACCCGTTCGCGCCCGTCACCAGCACCGTCGCAGGAGAGGATATGACAGGCATGCTCAGGCTGGTATGAGATTGGGGGAGATTGAACGCGGGATGGGCGATTAGGCTCGGACGCGGGACTCGGAAACGACACCGCTCACCCGCATGTTGCCGGGCTTCATTGATTCAGTCTCCACCCACGGCATCCCGAAACTCGAATGTCGGTTCGTCGACGCCGAGGGTGCGGTACAGCATGTATGTAAGTGTCTGATGTCCGTCCCACGCAGAGTGAATCTGATAATTTGTAGGTGCGGGATGACAAAGATGCGCCGCGGCAACTCCGCCGCGGAGTAGTTTCTGACACAGCACGTGAACTCGGACGCAGTTGAGGACCCACTCGAAGGGCGGGGTCGAACGACGTGCGCTGCAGGCTCAGCTACCGCCGAACTATTCAAGGGCTGGACGGGTCGCTTCTCGTCAAGACGGCCTCAAGTTTCAACAGCCAGGGATCGAAATGGCAGGATCAGCTGTGCACGCGACGCACACCGAGCTATGCAACAAATATCCACGTTCGGACGTCGAAACCACAGGTATGGTACAAGTGAGCGAGCCTCCCCTTCTCCCCTTCTCCCCTTCTCCCCTCCGACTGATACTGAATTGCTCCTCATCTTCTGCAGCGCGTCGGAAAGATCACCCGACTCCGACGGACCGTCCGCGCACCCGACAGCACAATCGTCTGCCGCTACCGATACCGTCCCGCCTCTCCTCAGAGGCCGGGAAGGGAGAGGCCGAGGACCGCCGGCAAGCAAAGCGCCTGTCAAAAGGGTCTCAGTCAGCCAAACGCACTACCGTTTACCGCTGCTCCGAGTCCAGCAACAGCCCGACGTACGTCCAGGGCGCAGGTCCAGCTGGTGATCAGGGGGTCGATGGTGGGGAGGCCGCGGTCGTTGCAGTCCGTGCTGCCGGTGGCGCTGGCGGCGCCGCACAGGATGTCGAAGGTGGGATCCTGGGCGGGGGCCGCCGGGAGAGTGCCCGCGGGGGTGGCTGCGACGATGCCGACGTGGGCGAGGGCGAGGGCGGCGGTGAGGACGGAGGCGAGCTGCATCCTGTCGGCGATGGTAAGGGACACCGGTCAGTACAAAACATTGCTGCAGAGCGGCCGAACTGGTGAGCCGCTCACTTTGTCTGGAGTGCGCGAGTGTTGGAGAGCTGAGACTGCTGAAGCTTCGGGCGAATCTGCAGGCTTTTATATCGTCGTGAAGCGCGCAGTGTTCAGGTCGCTCGCCGATGACGCACAGATGCTCTCCGCATGTTGCAAATTGCCCGGCCGCCGTGTGTGTGAGCACATCGTCTCTGAGCATGCGGTGAAGAGGGGGCGGCGCAGAGGTTCCGAGCTCTCTTGACAGATGCTGGGTATGTCTGCAACATCTGATACGTCGGTTCAACGAAAACACTCACCGTCCGAGTCGTTCGCGGGGCCAGGCAACTGTGCAGCCTGGCACAAAACAAAGCCCGACACTCGTTCAGCGACGTTGCCGATAGCAAGCGAATGTCCCAAGCTACGAAGTCTTCCCGCTGTATGCCAGGAAGCTCAACACGGTTTTCAGCTACCCGCGGGTGCATACGTACCACGAACGTGGACCTATGGCTCCTGTCGGTTAAGCGACGGTCATGTCACTTCCCGTGTCTCCTTGATAGTTGCGACCCTGCGCGGCTGCACCCGGCTATTCCGTAGGTTCTTAGTCGGCACCCAACCGTCATCGATTCTCGTCACGATCTGATATTTGCGACCCAGTGTATCCGTTTCCACGACGCAGCCGGCCTCAGTCCTGCGCAGGCTTGCCGAGGAGCTGGACGTTGCGCTCGCGGCAGCGCAATTCCTGAAGATATTCTCTGAGCATCCACGAAATGTTCTGGAGAACGTACGTTCCGGATCTTTCGCAACGTTGTTTGACATATCATGGGGGCGCAGCCGACATATCCTTCTCTGCTTCCCGTCAGCCCATATTGGTCGTTCTCAAGTCTTATGACATGGCACTCCGACGTTTCACGTACCTGGTCAGATACTAGGCTGGTATGCTGACATGCGGTAGTAGGGCTTCTAGGCTGCCTTTCGACATCTGGCTCTTACTCACTCGTAACCGGCACGACGCAATACCCTGGTACCTCAGGCGAGTGGCTGTTCTTTATGGTGTACACTGCTCGGAACTCACGCGTCACGAGAGGTATAGGTTCTCGATTCCTTAAGCTTCGCTGTTGAGGGCACGCGGTTTGCTGTTCACCTCCGTGCGTATCGTCTGAGCTGCCAGAGCGCTGAGTACGGAGAGGGCGTTTGCGAGCCTCGTGGCGGTCGGCCATTGCCACGCGCGGTCGGCCAACGCCGAGCTTGCCTCAACGGCGCTAGTGTTGCACTTGACCTCGACGGTCGCGTTGTAAGTATGCTATATCCCTCTCTTCACGACTCATGCCGCGCAATTCTTTGGGCCTCTGGTGATGAACAGCGCGCCTGATGTGCGACCTTGGGCATCTTTGAAAGTCTGACGTCGGCGCTCGTCTAAGCTGAGCCTAAGGGCGTCTTGAACAAGCTGCGAAGAGTGCGTCGCATACGATGCCACACAAATAGTGAGTGTATGCTATTTCTTTAGGCACGTGGGAGGCTTATGCATTTGAATCGACCTAGAATATTGCTGCTCCCGCAATGGAGGGTAGATCACATGCATTGGAGTTCGACGACTAGAGCAGAAAAATAACGTTGTCGTGACAGAGTCCAACTTGCAGTACCGTCCACAATCATTGTACCAAGACTGTCTCCCGTTTCTGAGGGGTGTGCGGGTAGGTACGTCCCCATACGTTATGACTGTACCCACAATACCTCCTAACCCAGGCCGATGCTTGGCGCTTGCTCTAGAGCCGAAGTACAAGCACCCGGCCAAGGTGCTCTTATGCAGCCATCGCCGGCCTAGCTTCGGGGAACTGGTTGCCGCCACAAAGTGAGGCCCTCTGGGGATTGCTTTCGCCGCACTCCGGCGCTCCAACGATACGCCGCACCACTGGACGACTAACAGCAAAAATGTCGCGACCGGCGCACGAACGATCCGGGAGAGAGATTTTCGTCGACACCTCCGCCCAGGCCGATGATTCTCAGGTATTGTACATTCTGACTGACGGTCTCGCACGACATGTATTGATATTCTCCCTTTCCCGCGTAGAGACTGCGACCGTCCTACTTCGCTCCTCGCACGTCTGCGGATCACACCGCCGCCCGGGCCGGGGTGGACAGCCTACAACTGTAGGCAGTTCTGTCGGGGGCAGGTTGATGAGTGCGGACTCGCACAGATGCCGACGAAGACGTACTCCTAGCTGCCCCTGCTGGAAACCGAAACACGTCCACGTCAGGCCGTCGAGGTTCGGGCAGTTGAACTGGCACTGCTCAGAGTCCTGACACTGTAGATTGCATTGCTGGCGCGCCTGGAGGCTCGTAGGCGTTCCCACCACGACGCCGATCTGAGCGAGGGCGGAAACGAAGATGGCGAAGGCGGCGAACTGCATACTGTTCATAGGCCAATGGGTCGGTCAGCGTACGCGACAGCGAGTGAGGGGGGACTGGGAGCAACTTACTCGGGATAGTCGGTTCTGTGACTACTGAGGAGACGGGACTTGATTGCTGCAGCTATTCGCCGCTCGGACGATCCTCTTATCCTCCTAGTGAGCGCTAACGGTCGTGACCGGCGAACGCGGACTGACTGTTTTGTACAGGTCGTTACTACATCCGGAGGCATCGGTGCTCGGTTCGGGGCCAGATCGTGCGGCGGCGTGGCGACCGAAGGCGCAGAGTGCTGCCGGTTTCTGGCGACACTTCAAGGTACGCACTTCGTAGACTCTCATCAATAACGCCGCTGCAGCTCGCCCTGATCCTTGTCTGCAGTACCCTTCCCAGATTGGTGCGTACTTCGCACTCGTCCATGCGCCAACCGGCGTTACGCGCCGCAAATCGTAAGCACGTTTCTATCCTGCAGCGCGTAGACTTGCACTGAAGGCGCCCTCCTGTCGCACGTCGAGGTTCCCGTCGGGCCAGGAGTCTCATGTGTCGTCGCCACTATCCGCCTGCGAGTACTCAGGTTCACTGCCGCTTGTCGCCAACCAGTAGTCCAGCACTCCCCCGCAGCTACTACTCGAGGCCTCGTTGGCTGGGATGATGCTTCACCTGGTCCCGCGCGTAAGGGGGCGGCTGGTCGGTACAGTATCAACGCTCGATCAATCGTACGGAACCGAACTAATAGCTCAACACGACGTCTAGTCATCAACACCGGTCATTGTGGGGTCAGTTCACTCTCAGTGTTCGCATCTCAGGGCAGTAGTGCAGAATGCAGTCGGACGATTTCATCTTGTACCCATCCGTCCGTTGGGCCAATAACATCGGAAATCCGCCAGTAGGCAATCATCAGGCAGCGAGTGCTCTGCCAACGCCACGGAACCGCTTTCGGAAGAAGACCTTCCATTCATAGGTAGCGATCACAGGTGTTGTACAAGTTTACGAGCCATCTCCTCCTGCTGCATGTATTGATTTTCTCCCATTTTCTGCAGAATACCGGTGCGTGAAGGAGGGATACGGGTACGAGGAGAGGTGTCCGAGTGCGAGTTTCCCAGGCCGATGTTGTTGCCGCTCGCGACGCGTACGAATCACACGTGGCTCATAACGCACAACTGAGGGAGTGCATCAGTAAGAACGACCGTGAGCCGCGACAGTCTTCGGAACACGCACCGGCAGCCCATCCACTACGTTGCAGGTCCAGGTGACCGTCCCACCCAAAGTGGGGCAATCGCCACAACCAACAAGTCTGCAGTCCTCCACTACGCAACCCACCTGGCGAGCTTCGAGGTTGGCAGGAGTACCCATGACGACACCGACCTGGGCGACGGCGAAGACAAAGCTGACGAAGGTCGCGAAGTGCATGATGCTGAGCATTGGCAGACGCGGATCAGTAAGACATGCAGAGCTCCGAAGCCAAGGTCGGTGAGTAACTCACCTGTGTATTTGGTTGGTGTAACGGCTCAGGCTGTTGAGAGGGCAAAGGTTGCTGCAGTCTGTGACAATTCTGGAGACCTCTTATACACCTGTACCGCGCTAAAATACATGCGTTGGCTAACAGGGACAGATGATTCCGCATGAAATTACCCCGGATTCCAGAGGTGCTAGCGTCCCGAAAACGGACCAGGAAGGTCATATGGCTAGCAAGACCCAGGGCGCTGTGGAGTTTCTCGACAGATGCGTGGATCTGATGCTCAACCAACGCCTCCACAGCATGCCACTCACGCCGTCTCGCCATACTGGTTCCAGCTAGATGAACGCTGCCCACTCAGCTGGTCGGCAGGCGGAACTCTGCAGGCGGGTTTTAGTGAGCCCATCGCTTCCTTAGACGGGTGAGCATGCTCTTCCATATCACGTTCATACGCCCGCCTGAATATTCCCCTGCATGGTGCCTATCTGCGGTCGGGGATGTGCCAATGAGTCGACAAGACCGATGGGTATCTGAAGGCCACCAGGTAGTCTATTCCCCGGCTTCGGCGGTGGGGCCCAACTACTACGCCTAGGTAAGTCTTTCAGGACGAGCTTGTAGTATTCTATGTGACGGCAGCGGTTATCGCAAACCATCCTAGTAGCTACGTCTAGGCCCTCGACTATCATGCATGCCCACGTCTAGAACCACGCATTCGGCTCTTCGACATTTTAGTATTCACAGTCAACCGATCGATTACGTCTGTAGGCAGTCGCGCGCAAGCTATCCCATGCTGATTAAGACGAGTTCGTTTCCAGAATACTTTACGCGGCACGCTGACGCGAAGAAACGACTACACAACTTTTTCCTCGTCGGTCTGCTCGGTGGCTGTCGGTGGCTTTCGCGCCTAGATGAGGACATGTGGCGTACGCCATACATCAGGAAACGGGTTTTGCTCTGTCGGCGCTATACATTACTATACAGAGCAATAGAGTGATGGAAATCCCCCCTAATATACAGAGACGCCCGTCTCTATGCAGAGCGCGCTGTCTCTATCCGGCTCTGTATAGAGCTCGATAGAGCCACAGAGACGTTCCCACGGGCTTCCCGCCCCTCTTGCGCGCACTCCGCACTTCGCCGCACCCACAGTCACTCACGAGGGTCCAAGTACGCAACGCGGGGGAGCCGTCTGTAAGGTTCCTAAGGTGAATCGAGAGGTACGTGATTTCTACATAGAGACAGGTTGCCGGGATAGAGCCATAGAGCCCTATAGATCCACAGATATCTAATCTCTAGCTAGAGGTAACCGCGTTTCCTGATGTACAACCACATCTGCAACTTAGGCTGTAGCGCCGCAGCGTGAAGTTGGTCGGTCAGGGTCCGGGCTCGTCCGGAGGTTCGGGCCAGACTATTGTTCGAACGGTGAGTCCTCAGACGTAATCCTCCGTCCACTACTGGACTTTCTAACCGTGGAGGCATCTGTCCTGCAGGCCGAAATAACATCAGAGAACTGAGTCCACCGAGACTGGGCAACTCTCGGGCGGGGCGACCTACACACAGTCGTCTAGATGCACATTCTAGCGCCCCCACCGGAATCGTTCTACTCCGTGTGCCTTCGTTCGCGCCCTATCACCGCCAATTCGGAATTTACGGACGCCTTGTGATCGTCATTGGTCGACAGGCAGGAAATGCTGCGTACATCCGCATGTCCTCGTGAGTCGGTGGTGACAGCCGCAGCCTATCCAAGTCTGCGGTCAATTTCCCAGACAGGGTCTGCCGTTACAGCCTCAGGTGATACACCCCGTTCTGCATTTCTACTGACAAGAGATGAGAGATCCTGTCTTTGGGGCAGTTCCGTCACTGATAGTGTGATCTTCGACACCGGTGTAGCGTAATTATCTTACGGCAGATTCACCCTTGGAGCTGTCAGAAGCCAAGTCATTCAAGCACCCTTCACGGCGATTGCGCAGTGCACCAGGCTCAGCCATACGCAGGACGTACGTCGGCTGATCCTCCCAATCATTCATGGCTATCTCTCAACACTTCATTGGGGGTATACGCGTAGTGAGCAGCTACGCACTTCGCAAACCACCGCCACGAGACAACGCGAACTGAGGCAAATAGTATCGGGACGTACTGATGTGGACCGTCCAGGCACGCCATAGCCTTCTGTTCACCGCCGGATGCACGCTACGCCACCAATAACTCGCTGAGCTACAATGCCACATCTCGCGCACGCGGGGCTTGTGCGGACCGGCAAAGCGTTCCCGCCTCCCACTGCTGTCCAGCGTTCGTATGAACCTCGCGGGCCCAGAAGCGCCGCGTACTTAGTGGTTTTTCGCCTCGTTGCACATCACATGGGCAACGAACGCAGTTCAGTTGGTCGGGCGTCCTAGCGGCGCGCCGCTCGCGTCAGTGGGGGCGTCATACTCCGCGCTCAGTTGTCGGCGGTGTTTCCTGGTGGTAGCTTGTTTGAAGGGTGTGGATGCGTGGCGGCACCGCCGCCGCGTCTCCGCTTCCTCGGAGCGGGATCCAGCTCATGAACTATCCGTGATAGTGCATCGGTCTACCTCGTCTGTTCAAGGCAAACCCGCTAACGATAGAGTCTTTTCAAAGCTATCCTCGTTGGCTTGGGCTCTAGATTCTCGTTATACTGTGAATCCTGCTCAGTCTTCGCGTGGATGCTGCACTGACCTGACGTCTGGCAGATCTTCTACTTCCCCGAGTTCGTCGGATATGCGCCGACTCGCTACCGTCAGAGCTCTACTGAAGACGTGAGTGTGAATACCAGAATTCTGTACTCGCGTTTCACCCCGCTGATCATCGGACAACTATCTCCCCTTCTCGCCTCCCTTGTACGCGCTCGCTTCGTTCACAACGGCCCTGAGTACTGAGCCGCACCGCGAACCAGCGCTGCTGTCGGACAAGGTGCCGTTGATACCTACGATGATAATCTATCCTTCTTCGACGTCGACGCCGCAAGTCAGAGCTCACGTTCGGGCACAATTGAGCGACCTTCTCTCGGAATCTAGTACGTCCTGGTCCCGAGCGCAAACCACAGTGGCTCGTGCATCCGTCAGCTGGCCGCTGCGGCGTGTTGACCGGGCTCTTGAAGGCGCTGGCACCCCGCCCCAAGCGTCGAGCTTGACCAACGCTGCGATGGATAAAATTCGTACCGGGTCCGTGCATTCCGTGGGAGGATGGAAATGCCGGTAAGCATGCCGCGGAAGCCTCAACATTCCAGGAACAAGGGGGAGAGCACCTGTGGGGTAAGCTTGTGGTACTGTGGGGTGTTGAACGTGAGTACGACCCCCGAACTTCGATAGCATGTCCCCGCTGATCCTGTCCACGAGCTCACAGAACGCACGGTTGTCGGACCTGCATGGATTGGTGATCGGTAGGCACATGGGCCGGCACCAAAGACACCGCAGCTTTTACGTTCTTCCCTTCTCACATCAGGAAACGGGTTTTGCTCTGTCGGCGCTATACATTACTATACAGAGCAATAGAGTGATGGAAATCCCCCCTAATATACAGAGACGCCCGTCTCTATGCAGAGCGCGCTGTCTCTATCCGGCTCTGTATAGAGCTCGATAGAGCCACAGAGACGTTCCCACGGGCTTCCCGCCCCTCTTGCGCGCACTCCGCACTTCGCCGCACCCACAGTCACTCACGAGGGTCCAAGTACGCAACGCGGGGGAGCCGTCTGTAAGGTTCCTAAGGTGAATCGAGAGGTACGTGATTTCTACATAGAGACAGGTTGCCGGGATAGAGCCATAGAGCCCTATAGATCCACAGATATCTAATCTCTAGCTAGAGGTAACCGCGTTTCCTGATGCACAGTACGCGCGAATCCGTAGACCAGGGAGTAGCAATACGGCGATATCAATTTTCCAACCCATCCGCTAGACCCCCAATCAGGTCATCACGGCAGAGATTCTGCGCGAGCATCACCTCTCGTACCTCCTCGAGGTGTTCAACACGGCCGCCGCTGCGACAACATCCTGAGACGACGGCAAGTGACACATTATACCATCAATGCAGATATCCTCGCCCGACTCACAGACCGCTCACCAGCTCTTCTACGCCTCGCGTCGGCTTGGCGACACCAGGCAATCTACTTATTGAGTATCAGCGTTTTTGAACCTCTGAGGGCAACGCTCGGGCACCAACGACAGCAGCTCCTGCATCCGTCAGCTGTGATCTGCGGCGCATTGGTCTGGCTCAACAGATTCCGCACATACGCTCGAGCTTGACCATTCCTGCGACCAAGGTTATGCGCTCCGGGTTAAGTTCTTAGGGTCGACGCCGGGCGAGGCTGCGCATGCGCTTGCAGTGGCGAAACAGATGGGTGCTGAATCGAGAAAACAGGGGAAAGCGTGTGGTCATGCAGTGCCGCGTTGAACGTGAGTACACACTGGGAGATAGGTATCTCGCCCTAGCTAACCTAGCGCACCGCATAGTTGTCGGACATAAATGGTCTAGACGAGACCGCAAACCCCACAGTTCTTGCCACCTCCCCCTTCTGATGTTCTGATACGACGGAGAATCAAACCAAGAGCAGAGACGAGACAATGTCCCCTATCACAGGAACACCTGCGGGATGATCTCGCGGTGCTGGAGCGTATCGAACGTGAGTACGAGGCACGAGTGTCCAAACTGATGTCCTGCCCTAGATGACTCTGTTCACGACCTAGCAGGACGCACGGTTGTCGGATCTGCCTGGACTAGTGGGCGGTAGGCACACGGGACGGCACCGCAGACACCGCAGTCCTCGGGTTCTCTCTTTGTCACTGGGCGGGAGAATCCGTGCGCCAGGGGACAGCAATACGGCGGTGTCACCTTCCCTGCCCATCCGCTATCCCCCGAATCCTGCTCGCACTTTCTCGAGTCTTGGGGCCCAACGCCGCCGCCTCTTCGAACACGCTCACGGACGGCGGCGCATCTTGCGCAGTGTCGTGGATGCACCCTCGTTCGACGCACCAACCGCTCGCCGGCGTCCCTGCTCTCTCCGCCTACTAGAACTTGTCGCAGCGGCCGATGCGTCTTCGAGACTCGCTAACGCACGAGAAACAGCAGCAAATGATTCGCGTACCAGATCTCGGCGTCATATCGAGGTACCACGGACAACGACGCTGGAGCGCATCTACGCCTGGTCGTCGATGACCGCAAATCCGATCTTCTGTCCACTCCCCGAACCGATGTCGAGGATCCTCGGCGCTGCTTGCACCCGTGAGTACATATGTGATTCAGATCCTACATTATTAGGCTACATACAGGCACTCACTGGAAGGTATATGCTGAAGGACATCACCCCGTCCTCGAGTGTCGGTCGGTCTACGTGCGCTTCATCACCGTACCCGAGGCCGAGTTGACTCTATGCTCAGTGCTTCTCGGTAAGACCCCAGAGGCGGCGCCCTGTTGCCAGCTCTTCCCAAGGCGCCTTCACTTCGACTATCATTTTCCTATGACAATAGAAATCAGTGCGTTTTGTGAGATACCACACGCCAAATCGCTTAGGCTGGGCACTCACTGGCAGGTCTTGACTCCGGTTGTACGGGAGTGAGGTGTGGGCCACGAGCGTCCCACACGTAAACACGCACACGTCCTCCTTTGTACATCACCATTCACCTTCCCGGCATATCCTGTATCCCCATGTGTGTATGTCGGATGGCAGAAGGCGCAGTGAAACGCACGAGCGCAAGAGGAGAAAAAAGAATCCTGCGTGATGTAGGATTCGAACCTGCGATCGGAGTATCAAAACGACACCAGCAGGATTTGAACCTGCGCTCGGAGACCGAAACAGATAATCGTAGTTCGAATCTGTCGCCTTAACCACTCGGCCATAGTGTCTTGAGCGTGCATCGGTTTGCATGTATCGGATCCAGCTTGCATTGAGGGGTACCTCATGTGCTGTGGCAACACCTCCCATGGAGTCTCCTCGTACCATGGCATATCCGCCTTCTGTCTACAAAATCACGAGGCACAGACAGGCTTCGTTCTGAAAAATATGGCTACAAAATCTGTGCGCGAGGATCCCTGTGTTCGCCAGAGACGTTCAACAAACGTACACAGACGGGTTCCAAGTCCGCGAGGAAGGACACCGTCATTCGGCGGACACACGCATCACGCGAAGCCATTGTCGGTGCCTTCTGAAGATATGCACAAGTGAGGATATGCACAAGACTGAATCCCCAGTATGGGCTCCGTAAGGCTATCGCGGGTATCGCTCTTCCGAGTCTCCGAGTTGCGGATGGCTGAGCTCATAGGGATATATGTGTATTATATCGTGTACTAGATGTGACGCATTAGTCGTTGCGCGCACAGCGATGCCCGCAGACACCTCTTGCACTAGTATGGTACCACCGCGTCTACCTCCCAACACTCTATCGGCAGCGGTGCCGTTTTGCGGTGCGGCCGCGTACGTCCCTCTGATCGTGAAGGGGTACTCGGCGTCAAACTGCTCCTTGTCGAGCGTGCGCCCGTGCTCGTTGATGAACTTCGTGCACTCCGCGTTGAGCTCTGCGCGGGCGTGGTCAGACCGCGTCCGTGCGATACGGCAGGACTCGGAACGCACCGTCGAGGGACATGGGCTTCGTGCACTGGAGGGAGTAGAGGTCCGAGTGCTCATGCAGGATCTGCAGAGTGGGCGGGAGGGGCGTGCCTGCGGGCGACGCGTCAGACACCGCGACACGCCGCGCGCCGCGCAAAGAACCGCGCACGCACCCTCCTTCAGGACGTAGACGAGGATGTTCGCGCCGCGGAAGTTGCGCACGACCTCCTGGAACGTGGGGGACAGCGGCTCGCGCAGCGAGCACCCGTTCGGACCTTCATCGCAGCGCGCGCGCCTTCTCAGCTCCGTTCGTTCCTCCTCCCTGCCTGCTCTGTA
Organism: Trametes sp. AH28-2; assembly: GCA_001304625.1. Classification (NCBI taxonomy): domain Eukaryota; kingdom Fungi; phylum Basidiomycota; class Agaricomycetes; order Polyporales; family Polyporaceae; genus Trametes; species Trametes sp. AH28-2. The sequence continues at coordinate 154,391 of LJJJ01000174.1, forward strand.
TGCATGCGCACAGCAGCGGACGTACCGATGAAGTTGGGGCCGTCGGCGGGGAGGACCTTGCCGTCGACGAGCTTGAGGTCGTAGCTAAGGCGCTTGAGCGCCTTCTAGGTCTCGTAGTCGCGCAAGCGGACGTTGTGGCCGGACTGGACGCGAGCGAGCTCGACGGGGACGTGGTTGTAGAGGCCGATGAGCGGTCTCCCGCCGGACGCGGTCGCGTACAGCCGGGACCAGGAGGCGGCAGTGGGCAGCTGGAGACGGGCGTGGGCGCGCGAGATGTTGTGGATGGTGGTGGCAAGCATTCTGTCCAGCTAGAGTACCCAGGGGCCAGCAGTGAGTACTTGAGAAACCAGTCTGAGGTTGGCACTGGCAGGACCAGGAGGCGTGTCTTATGTAAGCATATCGGGCGCTCTGAGCGAGCGCCTCGTCCGACCTCCTTTGCCCACCAACTTGACCAAGACGATGTTCACCGTGCATACAAGATGTCTGCTGCCTTTCCAAGTCTTGCAATATTGACAATATTGTACATCATTACAGACGAGCCTGCAGATGGACTATCTACCAGACTAAGCCCCGACCCTCACCGCACTAGCTGCGGCATTCTCAGAGCCCCCGAACGTCTTCAGGTACTCGACACGGTACGCGTTCCTGTCCGTCTCAGGCCCGCGGAAGTGCGCCTCCCAGCGCGGCTGATCCTAGCGTATATCAGCATGTGTCAGCTCTGTTCTCTCGCAAGACTGGAGGCCCCGGGACGATGCACCTTGAAGAGCCGCAGCGTCTTTCCGCGCTCGTGCTCGTCAAGAGTGAAGCGGTGGTAGATCCCCGCGGGGAGGATGATCATGTCCCCTGCCTGGAGGTGGCACCGGATCCACGCGTCCGTCGTGTGCTCTGTTTCGTTACGTGGGACGTCAGTTGAAGCGCCACGGTCGTCGATACATCCACGGTCGTACCCCGAACGTCGAAGAAGCCACTTCCCTCGAGGAGGTACCTGATCTCCTCGTCTTCGTGGATATGCCTAGAACGTCAGTCTCTTCAGCACACCATCCACCATGCGCAACGAGCGAAGCTGGTGGGGAGCAGGTACCTACTCTTTGAAGAACATAGTCATCTTAGCGTCGAAGTCGTCGCCGAGCGACTCCCTGCTCGCCGTCACGACGTCGCGCGAGCGATAGCCCCGCTCGTCCGCGATCGCGTTGATCTTGTTCTCCCATCCCTCCGGTGAGTCGACGGGGATGCGCCAGTAGAGCACGCCGAGCGACGCCAGCGTCTCGACCGGGACGGCGCGCCCGGAGTCGTGCGGGAGACGTTGGTCGCCGGGGACGTCGTCGAGGTAGTAGGCCTTCATGGGTATTCTGCTGGATGATATGTAGGAGGGTGTCGTGGTACCAGGAGGGCCTTATGAAGGGGTTGATCACAAGGTCATGCTACCGAGGGAAGCTGTGCAAGGATGACGACAAGTACCACGCGGCGTTCTCCGAGTATAACGCAATCCTGGCACAGAACTTGATGAACATGGTCAGCTACGATGATGCACCCTCTACGTCTCAATAGCAAGAGGGGTATGTTGGTCCGAAATCAAAGCAAGAAGCTGAAAGAGCACTGTATATAGCTCAGATGTCACGGAAACGTTATGCAGAAGGACCGGCAGGAGATGTATGACTTGCGTCCGAGGGCGCGCAGCGTGCGCAGGGATACCAGTGCTAGGATTGGATGCGGATCGCCCGTAAGTTCCTGACTCCTCGCATCGCCTGCTCACAAAATCCGACCTAGCCTCTGAACGAGCTCCGCACGAGCCGCTCAAACGACAGCGCCGCCATCTTGGCTGCGAATGCCATGGAGTCTCGCGGATTTCGCGAAGGACGGCGACCTCGTCGATGACCAGAACTAGATCTATCGCTCCGATCACTGCACCGGTAGCTTGTATGTGTGGCGGGTGTCACTATGTATATCATCAGTCTATACGGCGCGAGATGTGGGTCGCGAGCGGCCACTGCAGCGCTTGCAGCAATGCTCGACGTCGAAGGCGAGATGGGATGTAGCCGCCAGCCCGGCTTCTGGGCGTCGAAATGCCTCACAGCCCACCGAATAGTCTTCAATCGTCCCTGTCAGCCTCAAGAACCACGAGCAAGGTGCGTGTGCTCGCACCATTCAGACGCATATGAGCGTACCTACACCTTCACCTCCCCGCTCCCTACAGACACATCGTCGGAGGCCATATCCGCCTGGTCACGCTCCTCGCCGTCGCCAACAGACTGCGCACCGTGTTCGTACTCGAGCGGCCCCCCCAGCGAGTTGGCGAAGTTGCTCGCGAACACCAGCGTGCCCGTGCCGCGCCGACCCTCCGCATCGGCACCGCCGCCCATGCTACGGTCGGCGTTCCACGTCTCGAGCGCGCGGGCGCCGTCGGTGCGCGTGCCAGCGCCGGTGTCGAGGGCATCGGCGTCGCGCAGGTGCATGATGAAGCGGGAGATGAGGATGGACGTGAGCCTGCGTCGAGGTGGTCAGTACATGAGCGTTGATGCAGAGAATGAGTCGCGAGGGCAGACGTACACGATGGCGATGTCGCCCATGAAGGACACTTGCTGCGCTCATCGCGTGCGTCAGAAGGAGTTGAACAAGGATTGACAGCACAGCGCGGCGGAGGCGCGTACCTCGATGAAGTTGATGAGGATGTGCAGGACGTTCAGGACGAGCATCGTGCTGCGTGCAGAAACGGCGGCGGTGAGCACCGCGCATCGCATCCCGCAAAGCTTGGACGAACGCGAAGTATATGGTGCCTGACAGTTCATCGTACCGTATGTCCGTTAGCGTTCGTCCTCATCAGCATGAAGCTGCGGGGCGCGACGTACCATCACGAAGAAGGAGGTCGACGAGGGACGTCTTGATGCGCGCCGCGTCCGCCGCCTGCTTGATCCTCCACGTCTTCCACCACGTCACGCCCAGCACGATGGAGTCGGCCGCGATGAGCGTGCAGCGCGACAGGAGCACCACTGTGGACTCCCCAGGTCAGTGCCGGGGATATACCTCTCCTCGAGTAAGTTTGTGTACACGTACATCTGCAGGCAGAGCGCCAGTAAGTACGGATAGCGGAGAACGAATGCTTTCAAGTGCCTACTTTGTGTGCACCGCGACCGTGATGGAGTTATCCATCGAGCAGTTGTACGGCTGCGGCATGTTGTCCGGCCTTTGCATCGGGATGTTATACTGGTAATACGCACATGCGCGTATCCGCACGTTAGCGTCAAATCACGATATGCGCCACAGAGAGCATACGCACGACGTTGGCTACGATCGGCCCGCACATGAGCAGACAGACGAGCGACGCGATCCGCCAGTCGCGCCCGCACAGTGCGTAGACGCGCAGAGTCGAGAACGCTGCGTCAGAAGGATTGTGTGAACTACAGGAGTGGGTATATGCGCAAAACACGGACCGTTCCAGATGAAGTACGGGAAGAGGTCGAGGAAGAGATCCATCCAGCCGAGCGCAGCACACCTAGGGGAGGCATGATGAGTACCAGGCTTCGTCCCCTGAGCACTCGTACTGGTGACTCACGCCTAGGACCAGCCAAAATCCCACAACGGAAGCGGCGTGAGCTGAAGTCGATCATGAGCGGGGGAGACGAACGTACCGTGTTAGAGATGGGCCAGAATGACGCGACGGTGACCGCGTTCTGGAGGACCATGTTGTAGCGATTGAAGAAGAAGATGACGCTCGCGCCAGTGAGCTTGCGCCGCCAGATGAGCCGGACCTCGTCGTCCAAGGTGATCAGGTACTCGTAGAAGATCACCGCTGTGGCGAGGTCAGCACGGTTCCCACGTCGCTTGGTGTCGCGAAGCCGTACCTGCTTGTGCATAGTTGGCGCAATCTTCGATGAAACTGCGAAAGTCGATGAGGCAATGAGGACCTGAGCGCAGGCTGTATGAGAACTGGGGAAGACGTACAAGAACGCATGGTTGGCGATAATTTGCTCCGCCTGGGTTATTGATATCGATGAGAAGGACGCCATGGTGTGTAGAGCGGCAGTGACGGTGACGATGAGACCGACTAAGCAGCGGAGTCCGCGACGCGAGGGCAAGTCCGGAGCGTACTGTCCCAGCCCCGGGCCTGGGGCTGTTATAGCTTCCTCTCGTGAGGCTACTGGGGGCGCATCCACTGATAGATGCGCTACGAAGCCGTGCGTGCAAAGCGGATATCAGCCATACAAAAAAAAGCTTCTGCAGATGAAGGATTGAAGACCTCACGGCGGAGTTACCAGTGGATTCGTCCGTGGTTCCCGGCACGTATATGGCTAGGGGCGCTCACAGTGTCGTGCGAGCATAGGATCTGCACTACCCGTGCTGTGCCTGATCCAGGCGAACTCTATCTCGACGTGGGAGCTCGACGCCGGGGAACATCCGAAGGCGCATCGCCCCGTCCTGCTACGGTCCCGGGCAAGTGTTAGTAGAATGGGAAGTCTGTTCCGAGACGCATGGATCAGAGACGTTTATGGCAGGGCGATCCGTGTGTCACGTACAGGATCTTCAAACCGTCATGGAACTCAGGATTTCTCACGGAAGCGCACTGGGGTTTGAGAGGATTTGCGTCATGGAATGACATCGCGGTGAGGGCGGCGTGCAAGCGAGTATGCCACAAAACACTCATGGCGTCCTGCTATTCTGGCAGGTCTATAACCGGATTGAAGCTACGAGGGAGATCAGCGCAACTGCCATTCTGCCAAAGGACAGGTACGCACTATCTGATACGCTGTTTGGGACAGGTCCTTGCTGGAGAATCAAGTGAATGGCAAGCTCACCATCTGGTCATCAACAACGCTTCAAAGGGACGTACGCCAAGTCATCAGCACAGCACTTCAAGACAGATAGTGATATCAAAGTCGATCGGACGCATACAGTCTCTCTACAGACGGGTGCCCACCCAGGCGCACTCGAAGCCAGTTTCGAGTCTGGCCAAGCTCGTTGGCACTACATGGAACATCTCCTGGTGCGCATGTCAGAGCTCAGGAAGTGTACGCACCAACACCGCAGAGAACTGGCTTACCCTGAGCCACAACCAGAACAACAACAGCTCAGGTGATCCGCCGTTCAAAACAGCCGTCGCAACCAATAGCAGAGCGTGGAGAGAAACCGTACTCGACAGCTCGTCACGAGAAGCCAGGCGGCAAAAGGGCGATCAGGCGGTCCTGAGCCGTTTCGAAGGCCCATCTCCAACCTCTCCCGCGACGATGCTCGCGTCCCGAGCGTATCTCTTCTGCTGCAAACCGTTGGCCCTCGGGTCGTGGCCGACGGCCAGCGTCTCCACCCACGCCGCCGGCGGGGTATTCCGCGGGTGCCGTACAGCCTCGAACAGCTTCACCACCCAGCTGTGCGTGTCCAGACGCGCCGCGAGCGTCTTCGTCGCCTCCGTCGGCGGGGTAGGATCCGTACTGAGTTCGATCAGCGGCCCGATGGGTGATCCCGACTTGTTCCACGGCATCTCCTCGAGCGGCTGCAGCTGCATGGGCGGGAGCCACATCTCGTCCTCGTCCTCGTCCCCGTTCTTCGACTCGGAAGGGGCCGAGCTTGTCGTGCCGCTGTGAATGGGCTGCAGGGGCTGCGCCGCCAGCCACTTCTCGTACTTGATGATCTCGTACCTCGCCTGGAGAGGTCTGAGGAAGTTGTAGAAGAGCGTGTCGAGAGGCGACTCGAAGACGCCCTTGCGCGTTAAGAACCTGAGCTGCCGCCCCGCGGCCATGGACCCCAGGACCCCGGAGTACACCGCCATCTGCTTGAGAAAGCCGCACCTGCGCGTGTCGCCGTCGCTCCACTCCGAGCCGAAGTAGCTGAGGATGAAGTTTGCGGTGCCGTCCGCGACGACGTGCGGGAGGAGCCACACGGCGTAGAAGAGCGTCAGGTGGAAGAACGACTCAAGCTCGTCCGCGACGGTGAGGGGCTGGTTATACTGCGAGTCGATGTAGGCCACCGACGCGAACTCCCATGTGCCCTGCGGCAGAGTGAGCAACGTTCCTTCAACACGCATACTCAGAGGAAGAGGGGGCGTGACAACTCACAGTACGCTCGACACTTCTAACGTTCTCCATCAGTCACTTTCGCGAGGGCTTGCAAGGGAGTGGGGTCGTGTGTGAGGGACTGGAGATGGGATGTGGCTAGATTGCTGATCACGCTGCACTGTGTCAAGCGCGATGGCGATTGCGGAAAAATGGTACAAGGAGGCTTCGCAGTCGCACGCCTGCACGGTTTGTCTGCGCCAGACTTAGTCTTCGGAGCAGTGGCTACGAGCGTGGACAATCGGCTTGCCGTGGTTGCAGAACGCAAGCAAGACGGGGGAGCGCCTGCGGATTTGATTGTACCTGCGCTTGACGGCCGCAGCCTGCGCTAGCCACAGCACCACTACTCACTCAATCACTCTGGACGTAGTGATGTCAGCTGTACTATCATCAGCGAGGGCATCGACGCGCGCGCAAGCGGGACAGATGGCGAGGGCGAGCGGTCTCTGACGTATAGAACCCCCGAGACCCGCGCTGCGCGAGAACGCAGAGTGCCAGTCAAGCTTCGTGGACGTGCTGCAACGGTGCGCGATGAGTTGAACTACCATAAACGCACAGGCGGAACAACTGACGCACCTTCACAACAAGTGGGCGTAGTCGCCAGCGATGCAGTGTAAGGTTTGGGAATACATACGAGAAGACACCGCCGGCGGTATTGACACTCTTCCCTGCTGCGAAACCATCGTTCCACGACTCCGATGCTGGGACGTCTGGAATATGAATCTCACAAGCACCTGCATATATGCATACCATACCGTCTGCGCGACGCTATGGTTCGGTTTGGTACCCAGAACCTGCACCTGCTCAAACCGTCATCACGCGCGCGCGTTCTTAGGCCCTCAGGCCTCAGGATGCCATTCCTCCGAGTCCTCCCTGCCCTGCAGCACCGGTATACATGCACGAAGCAGGAGACGTACCGGCAATTATCCAACCGTTATCAGAGCGGATATCGCTGTCAACATATTCGAGGCCATAGCTGAAGCACTTGAAGGTTTCGTAGTCGCCCAGCCTCAGGTAGGCGTTGCGACCGGACTGTACGCGGTCGAGGACCGTCTGGGATGTGGGTGTAGCAGCCGAAGTCTCCCGTCGGACGTAGTTGCGTGGAACAGGGCTCTGGCAGTATATGAGATCTGTAGCTAGGCGTGTGTAGCTTCAAAAGACGTTGCAGACGGCCGTGGCAAGCATTCTGAATACCAAGCACTGGCAGTGAGTACTGGTGTAACGGCGGGAGGGCAAGCAGAGCTCCAGCTTGCAGCTACACTTGGTTTATGTAAGCAGGCGCCTTGATCTCACAGCTAGCTGGCCCCGGCCATTGCGCGTTCTCCCTTCTCTCCCTTTGACTTTGCCTACGACAACGTTATGCATATCTGAATGATACCTATACTGGATGTCTGCTGCTTTGCTGATACTTGTCGTGCGTAGAATTTGACTACCACTGGGACCCAGTGTGTGACAGTTTGACGAATCCGAAGGTATTCGTTACTAGGTCAGTTACAGTACGAACCTGAGTCGGCGGCGACACTGACCAGAGCTCCTTTCTTGAAGCTTGACACCGCTGAGAACTATGGGCCGTCGTATACGTACTATTTAGCTCGAGATGTTGGCCAAAGGAGTATCGGGGGCCCACGGCAGAACACAGCCGGCACACCTTGTACACCTTTCAGATGCTCGACGCCGCATCGTCTCCGCCTCGACGCCCATCAGGACATCCGCACGTCTTCGCCGCCAGAATGCTGCCATCGAGGCAATGAAGCGGCCGCACAGCCATTCTTGCCTTTCTGCTGATCATCAGCTTCTACAGGATGCACTTCGTGCCCTGACATCTTCATTCCTGAACGACTTCCTAGCTTCTTCCTCCAATGAATGCAGCCGTTGTTCCCCGTGTCTCCGAGTCCATCCCCTTCGAGCGTGAATCCCTGGCGCTCTCTCACGTCAAGGCACCGTGTGGCCAGGCACGCCTTCCTCGATATCAATGCAACCAAGCACAGTCTGCATCTGCCTCAACACTCGTCGACTCGCGACATCACTGCAAGATCTGCAGAGTTGACCGCTTGAATCCTGCCTCCAAGACCACCGCAGGGTACTGACGTCTCCAATACTCACCCAGTTCCCGGACGAACTTCGCCAGTAGAATAGGATCCGCAAGCAGCGCCGTCCGGGGAACACGGACGCGTCCGTAAGGCGCCCTGCGCTTCGCTGTCGCTTCTGTTGACTCCTCTGCCAGATACGCCGTGCATTGAGCGGGCCACGCCGCATCACTGCGCACACGCCCACGTCTTCTCTGCCAGTCTTCTGCACTGGCTGCGCGCGTGGGCAGGCGTCGACGGAACATGCGCCGCACGGGCCATATAACATGCTCCTCGCGCATGAACGCGACCAGTCTTGCTCCCCACACGCGAGGAGACGGAAAACAGGCCCCGCGGCAGCCTCCAAGTCATGGCAGAGTCAGTGTCTGCCGCCGAGGAGTTCATCGCCGACCGCGCGTTCTTGTACGTCCCCGCCCTTCCATCCAAGCTGCGCCCCCATTGACGCCCATGCGCCAGCTTCATCGATGACTGCGCCAACTTCGCAGAAGCGAGTCAGTATCTCTCTCCGTCTCGTGTACTCTTCCGGACGGTGTGCGCTGACAAGATGTTCCAGCACTGATTTTCTACGAATACTGCATCACGCTCGACAGCGAGATCCGCCTGATATGGCGGCGCAAGATCTCGGGCGCGAGCGTGCTCTTCTTCCTGAACCGATACATCATGATCTTCTCGAACGCGATTACTGTCGGGTCGTACTGGCCGATGGGTGACTCAGTACGTCGCCACTTTGGCTCCCCATCATCAGTCCGCTCACAGCTACCCCCCCTACTCGCCGCAGGCGTCCGTACCAATGTCACTACAGTGGCGCATACATCGCTGACCGCGTCTCTTCTGCACGGGCAGATGCGTCGTCCTCGGCTGGTTCGCGATCGTCACCAACCTCCTCCCGTACTTCATCTGGAGCGGTGCGCACCCGCCCTATCCCTTCCGCTCACCCACCCTTCCTAACCTGCAGACGAACTCAAGCGTTCTCGACGCTCCGCGTCTACGCGATCTCCGGACGCGATTGGCGCATTGCGGCGCTGGTGTGCCTGTGCATGGCCGGGCCCATCGTCGCGAACGTGGTACGTTGATGCGCAGCCCGCGGGGCTACGCGGTCCGACGACTCGCTCGACGAGCTCGACGCCGCCGTCTCGCGGGCTCGGTACTGTCTCGGTTTCCTCTTCCATCTCTTCCGCGCCTTGCTTACAGTTTGTATCGATCCGAATCCATTAGTTAGTCAGCTCGCGCACTCGGCGCTGCAAGACATCGCGTCGCCGACGGCCTCGACG